>OZ014520.1:103147458-103311564 GCA_963966055.1 Lathyrus aphaca | reverse complement strand
CGAAAGAGGCTAGAAATATTATCATTTGTGAGTAGTATAAGCGCCTTGCTTCTTCTTAATGTTTCCTTGGCTAATTTCTTATATAATATTGTTGTTTTTAATGATGTGGATAAGATGAAGTGTGACATCAAAAATCGGATAAAGACAAATTCACGGGCTATATCTCTTCTAATGGATGTTCTCAATACTTTTTCCATTGAGGGAGCTTCATCATCAGGGGTCTCTTCGGGTTCGGTTACTATGATTACTCTTCCAATGGTACAAGTGGGAATTTAAGGCTTCTTTGAGCGGGTTATGGTGGAGGATGGCTCATGCTCATCACAACCCGAGGGCGGGGAATTCCAACTATTAACTCTGCATCGATTTCGACTGCACTTCCCGATTCGCTTATGGAATGCACCGTACCTCGTACAAATATGGAGATTCACACATTTATTTATGAATATGATTATTCTTACCTTACAAATAAGGATGAAGTCGTTCGTGAAGAAAATTTATAAAACCTGATGTATTATACTTGTCGGGCATTGATCATCTTAGAGTTTGGTGTTGTATGGTAAGTAGAAGTTTTCATGCCATTTCGTCTTCAAAAGGAAATAAAAGTGCTTCAAGGACGTGTCAAAGCTCTCACCATCGAACGAGTATGGAGGAGCTTTAGTGGATTTCCTCCTTGATTTTGGAGATGGGAGCTGACGTGGACACATTTGGTTACCTCGACACATTGGTTTATAAAGTGAAATTACTTGTGCAAGAAATAACGAGGAAGAGTGACGTTTTGTCCTCCATTCAAGATTCGATGTCAACTGCCAATGATGTTCATGATGAAGCTAACTAGGCACTTGACTCTTCTGGTAAGAGGGTAGAGGAAATTGAGGTATCTTTGAAGGAAGTTCAGAAAGGACTTTAAGAGATACACTTTGAGAATCTTGATCCTCTGAGCAAGGAGTTCATGATGCCGGTAGAAGACAATTTCTCTATTGCACATGATTCTTTTGAAAATATGTTTCAACAAGTGGAACATTTTTTTCCCATCGTGCATATCTCGCAAGAGAAAGTATGCGTCGATAAAAAATTAAGCATATGAAACTGACCTCCCTTCGGGATTAGCCAAAGCAATAGTCCTTGTGTATTTTTTTACCCGGGTCGATCGTGGCCGACATGCCTTGATGTTTGTATAAGTTTTGTGATACTTGTTTTAACAATATATGTTCACCTACTATTGTTTTACATGTTATGATGTTTGTGCTAGATCCCAAGTTGTTGCTCTGGAGATAGTTTGTTTCTTGAGGTTATGCTAAATAATTTATTGGCGTCTTTGGAAATCATATTCAACAAATAGTCAGTATCCAGTCCTTATCCACAACTTAAGATCTATTTTGAGGTTGACGTGATGAGGTTAATCTAGCCCTTTGGAATGATTAGCTATAAAAAGGGATGAATTATTTATGAGAATTTCTTATCTCACCTCATGGGTCACTCAGGCACCATGTGCTTTGCCATTTTTTCCCTCACTGCTTCCGCCGATGCATCCGGTGATGCACCCTTTTTTTATTTAAACGTTGATTTGTTCTATGAATACACCAACGTAACTTTTCCTTAAATGTAGTTGCGAAATATATTTTGATATACTTTGCATGTAGGACCCTTCTCCTCCCTCACTTTCACTTTCATCTTCCTCAACCTCAGTCTCTCCAAACTCTCTCAAACCTCAAAAATTCAAATTCCACCAAATCATATTGTTTTTGTTCGACTCCGACACAGAGGATCGTCTACGACGATCAACTACGTCATAAACATTTGAAGCTCATTTCAATCGGTAATTTTTTGAGTATCCTAGTTTTCGAGTTATTTTTGAATATTCTCCATAATCGATTTAGAATAACTATTTAGGTGTAGAAATCACATGATAAGTATAGAAACATAGTTTAGAGACAATGTAGATACTTTTTTGGGGTTTAAATTAAACGGAAGATCAGGGGGTTGTTTTTGAACTTTTCTTCATTGGACTGTTAATGGTGTCTGTCACTGTGTTTTTAAGTTGCAGAAGCTTCCGCAAGTGCATTAGTGGAACAATTGAATGTTAACACGTTTCGTAGATGCACTTGCGGAACAACCCAAACATTATATATCCTCGGTGCTTTCGTAAATACATTAGCGGAATAATTGAATGTTATTTTTTTCTTTATTTTATTTTCTTTGTATCTTAATTTAAGTTATTGGTTTGCATACATTATGTCTTCTTCAGACTCAGACTATCATATTTCTACCGAGAGATGGATACATGAACGAATTTCCTAGCATGCCTCCTTTCGGAAGGAGAAGACCCATGTCTAGTCAGACGTACCGTCTACATCTGGAGATGTAGACACTTCTTCATACCGGAGGCCACATGATGCTTCTGAGGATACTTCCCAGTCTCTTCCCTCCCGGAGGAGATGCTAGGAGAGTCCAGTTCCACTACCGATATCCGATGTTGGGGATCCTGAGCAGACCCGGGAGGGAGTTGAGGAGACATATATGGATGTTGCTTACACTGCTCTTGAGAGTTATTTGGGGGGTCCATCTAACATGTCTATGTTGTTGGGTTACATAGAGCATGCTGCCCCACATGTCTGGCGTGGAGAGTTAACATTACTCAGTTTTTTTTATTCGGAAAATATTATATGTACCATCTTTTTTTAATTAAAATTTGTCTCTTTGATAATTTTCAGGCACTTCAAGCTCAGAGGTTTAATAACCATGTACGCAAGAGAGTGACTCCACCACAGGACGAGTGGCTCCTGACAGCCATCAATGTGTCTGGTCTGAAGGACCTTGCTGAGATTGGGTATTTCGTGATACATACCGGTATGCTCATGGATTTTGTGGAGAGGTTGCATCCATAGACCTCATTTTTCCATCTACCACATAGGGATATTACTATCACATTTGACGATGTTTCATGTCTCCTACATGTACCGATAAGGGGTATCTTCCCCTGTCAAGGGAAGTTGTCAAAGGAGGAGGCTCATGATATGCTTATTCACGAGCTCAGAGTGACTCCAGAGCATGCGCTGGCGGAGACTGATACGACCCATGGAGCTCATGTGAGGTATTCCACCTTGGCCACTTTTTATGCACGGACCCTGACAACTATAGTACATGTAGCTGGTTATGAAGTAGAGTTAGAGTTACACATACAACGGGCGTTGCGATGTTATCCGCTATACTTGGTGGACACACATGTATTTCTGGATACCAGCTCCTTATATACATATGTGGTTTAGCTGAGGTACCTATTGGATCCGGAGACGATCCATGAGTACAACTAGGGTGTAGCGACATTGACACACACTTACTCCAGACTCTCCACTGGATGCCTTTGGGCTACTAGGACTGTTGCATGCAGTTTTTCACTATATATGGTACCAATCCTAAACCTTTAGACTTTTTTCTCTTATATTTTTGTGATAATTTCTTGATAGCAATTTTTTTCAATCATTGATCGTCCAACACTTTCCACAGATACATGGCCGAGAGTATGTGCAGGAGTACACGAAGGAGTGGCCTCGGGCACATACCTTCCGCCCGCTAAGAGGGAACGAGTCGATAGAGTCTTACAGAGTGTATCTGGACCACATGGTTGTTGAAGATGACAGATACGACTGATACAGAGATCATCATTTGATGCGCCCGTTCGTTGAAGTTTCACTTTACAACGGATGGTTGGCATGCAGCTCGACCATCACTGTGTGATATCTGCCTGAGCGCGTCATGCGATAGTTTGGCTATGCCCAGACCATTCCCAAACACCCATTTGTGTCTGCTCCTCTGTCCATTACCCGCCGCCAAATAGACGGGATCTTTGGTGACTTTCAGCACCATCTAGTACCAGACAAGTCTCGTGTGATCAGAGCTAAGTACGACTGGGGCTACGTTGATAACTACACCATGTGGTTATATACCGTCTCACATCCCTTGATGCTTCCCATTGCAGATGGTGATCCTCCCAGACCAACACATCAGGAGATATTAGAGGAGGAGCAGTCTCAGATGGACCACACTCAGAATCTAGTGCCTATATGTCTACAGGTAGTTAGGAATGGGCGGACATACATTGATGTCGATTTCTTCCCTGGGGGGTCTGATGTCACGCATACAGTGGAAGAGATGATTCATGTGGCATTGAGTGACACACAATACCACAGAGATCGCGTCAGGATTAGTGAGATAGACAACCGAGGAGGACGCAGAGGCAGACGATGCAACATAGGCAGAAGCAGAGGAGGGCATGCACATGGGGCAGACGATGCAACATAGGCAGAAGCAGAGGAGGGCATGCACATGGGGCAGACAGATGAGAGGGTGGAGAGGATGTACTCCCTCACACACAGTAGTTATATATGTTAGTATGTGTATTTGTATTAGATCTTTTCTAATTAAGCTTAACATTGAGTTTAAATTTATTTCTGATCATGTAGCGGTGTTAAAGTTTTTAAGAGAGAACTTTACTATCTATTATGGTTTTCTCAACTCTAGGGACTTAAGGGAGAGATTTATCACCAAAGTGATCCTCTGTTCATTATGATTCTCTTTAATTCGAGAGATAAGTTAAGTGCTAAGAAACATAGTTGAATCTAACTCATCCCTATAAATCTTGGTTGTAAGATGAAGAATGTCATTTTATATAATTTTTTTGTAGCTCTATCTTTAACCAATGTGAGATTTGAGTTTTTTCTAATACACCTCTCACGACTAATACTATTTGGTTTGATGTGTGAATATAAATGGTGGGTGACCCGAATCATTGATATGTGAGATTTAGTTTTTTCCCAATACATCACCTTACTTACAATTTTTCTTTTTTGGATTTGATACGTAAAATGGTAGATGACCCAAATCGATAAACTCATAATATGACGATAATGTATCATTTGTTTTCTTTTTCTTTAGTTAAATCGCTCCAAATATGTCCATAATGGTTTTGACATTTTGAGAGATGATGAGTTAAGCTAAGCTGAGGTTAAAAAACAGACATAATGAGAGGAATAAAGAAAGAGATGGATATCACCGCCCAAAAGGGAAGGTGCAAATGCCTCATCTCATGAGCCTTTTTTAAGGTCAAAAGTTTCAACAACACACAAACACGAGAGGTTCATGTTAAAAGTACCCTTTATAAAAGTGCCCCAATTACAATGGAAAGGACATTGTAAAATAAATTCTTCGTTATCCCATCACTACAGCCACAAACAAATTCAAAACCCATTCAAATATCTATACAATATGCAAAATATCACCAAATATATTTATTTCAAAGTCAATTCGAAATTTTCGTATTGGCTAATCATTGCTAAACTGTTTGTGATATGAGTCTTTTTCATAATCAAGTATATCCTTATGGGGATCCATGATGCTAGTGTTTTATAAAAATACTATTTATTAATAAAAATATTTAAAATTTGAATAACAAATAGCGAATTTTTTAAATCTAAAACTATAGGGTAGTTAGACTTTTATACATGGGGTTTGATATCTTTATCTTTTTAACTAGTTTTTGGAATGAATCTAAAACTCTATTTTTAATTCCAATTTCAAATCACATTCTGAATATTTATACTTATTTTTAAAATTAAAGTGGTTAATTTATAAATATAATATTTGTGTTTATTAATATATAAATATAAATAAATATTGTTGTTGAAAATTAAACTCTAAACTAGTAAATTAAATCTTAGATCAATAATTTGTATTCATTTAATTCAAGTAATATATATCAATTGAATTACTTCATCTATATATTTTTTTTTTGGAACAAATCTATATATCTATATAGAATCGTCAAAATTGACTAATTTATATGAACTCATTCAAACTCATAAAATCACATAATTTGGATCATAAAATTAAAGTTCATATTCTTTTATAATTTTTTTAACTCAATCTTAATAAACTTGAAATCTATTTAGGCTAGCTATACGGGTAGTCCGTTAGATCCACTTAAATATAAATTTAAAAAAATATTATATTTTATATTGTCTCATTTTAAAATAATATATTGATTTTTCTTATTTCATTATATTTTATCTATGTGCTATTCAATCTTTCTTATTTAAATATTATATACTAATATTTAATTATTTTATATTTTGTTTCATAATTTTATTATATTTTATTAGTTCTCTTAAATACTTATTATTGTTTATATAATTTAGATATTTTATTAATATATTATATTTAAAATAATATAATTTTTAAATTATATTTATAATAAATATTATGAAGTTTTATCTAAACTTTTTAATATGATTTTACGTATAAAAAAGAATAATTATTTAAGGTAGAATAATTCGAAGTCTGCAAAGAACCGGATTCAGATCATAATTTTGTAACAATAATTTTTTTTAAAATATAGTTCTATAAAATTTGAGGATTGTCGGAGCCGACTCATTTATGATTGATATTTATGGTTAATATTTATTTATAGGAAAATTATCTCAAAGTTAATTAACCTTTTAATTTTCAATTCAACTTTCATAATACTATTTTATTGTATGATCAAATTAATATATTTTATCACCTTTTTATCAATATTTTTTATTTTATATTTATGTTAAAGTGAACACTTCAAAAGAGAATATACCAAAACTCTTCAATAAGAGAAATTTAATCGAAACATATAATTTTTCTTTTTTCTTTATGATCTTACCTAATCAGAAGGGTCCTCCAAAGGTCGAGCACGAACAACAAAGCGGTTGATAAGCGAGAAATGGGGTGTACCTGCAAGGCACTCCGATGCCAAAGTAAGTACGCGGTACAGAAAGTGGTAATAGAGAAAATGTTTCAGAATACCTGATCCTTTAGTGAAAAAAGGTATTTATAGTGAGCCCTCAGCACTGGACCAAGGTTCTTTGGGCTGAATTAGTTAGGCCCAAGGAAGAACTGCCAAGGTACGCGTAGGAGTGTGTAAGACCTAGCACATGGTCTTGCCCTTGGTCTAACTGCCCCTATCTTTCAGGAGATAATGGTGGAGATTTGGGTGATGTGGCAGGTGATGGGGAAACGTGGTCTCCCCATCATTAGTCCAATGGATAAGGTGCTTGTCCGACGCGCTAAGCACCTGCTCAGGCGGTTGTAAATCTGCCCGACGACGCAGAAGGCCTGATCGACTGGATGGGCCTCTGACCGACATGTTGGGCTATGGGTCAACGATGTCCTTAAGGCCCAGTCCAGAACAAGAGCCCCCCAAGTCGAGTCTTCAAGCTGGAGTGATGAGTTAAGAGAAAATAGAGTCGGTCACAACCAACAAGTTAAGGTAGGACATAGATCGTGGAGTGGGTCGTCGGGATTGCCCGTGCCATAGCGGTTGACATGAATTGTTCGGTAAACTGAGAAGGACGCATGTTGAATAGACCGGGGTGTGGCGTCTTTATTAACCGAGGAAGTTTTAGTTCGGTCGGGGAGACCTAGAGGTGCTCGGCGTCGTTCAGGATTCTCTAAGCGCCGTGTCCGAGGAATTTAAAGTGTGTCGCTTCGTTTCCTGTGCTAGGGCCGGCCTAGGGAACCTAGGTAATGATTACCTAGGCGCGTCCCCCACGCGCTTTCCCTATATATAAAGTGGAGACCCACTTAATTTCACTTTTTGCTCCTACGTTTAACCGAACTAGCAGTTCACGATCTCCTCTTAACCGTCACTGCCGCTTACCACCGTCAACTCCCCGTGGCCACCATTCTCTCCCCGCCATCATCATGTCAGGTAATCCTTCAAATCCTCTCTTTCTTATCATTTTTATGCTCGGTAGGTAGCGATAGTAGTATTTTTCATGTTTAGAGTAAGTAGATTACTGTTTTAGGCTAGTTTTTAGGTTTTAGATATGATCGTCTCGGGCGCAATTTGCATGAGTCGGACGAATTATGCATATCTGCGTGAATAAGTCGGCCAGAATCATCATATTTTTGATGAAGGTCGCGAGCGCCCCATGCATTCGCGGGGCAAGAATTTCTTAGCTTTCTTAGGAACTTTTAGGTGTTTTATGAGCGCTCGAGAGGGATCTTCATATCCCTTTGTTGATTAGGGCAACGTTAGTGAAAACTTGGAGCGTTTAGCTCTTCCCCCTTTCACTTGAATTGCGGTGGAAAAGTGGATTTGATGCAATGTCGAATTCACTTTTTCCTTCTACTTTTCAGGTACAGCCGACCCGAGACAACCTGGGGAAGGAAATGATTCGTCCGACCAAAACGACCTGTTGTGGGTTGCCAACAAACCTTTGGAGGAAGAATTTTACTTTGCGGACGAAAGTGTCACCGCGTATGCGGTAGTCGAGGATATAGGTCCCGAGGATAAACACAACTAGAAATGATATGCTCCTGGAGAAGACGATCGAATATGCTCGCGTTTCCCAAGGAAACAGTTCGCGATGTATGAGTTCGCCTTCCGGGAGGTGAGGATGAGACTCCCCTTTACTGACTTTCAGATGGGGGTCTTCAGGTGGCTCAGGCTGGCGCCTTCACAACTACATCCTAACGCTATCTCCTTTATTCGAGCGTTCGAGCTGGTCTGCCGGTACCTTGGGATTGGCTGCACGCTGCCCATTTTCTTCCGTGTTTTCCACCTGCAATGATCGGGCGCAGGAGGGCGTCATAGTTGAGTTTCTTTTAAGCAACCTTCGAGGTTGTTCAAGACGTACGTTGATTCATCACGCCACTTTAAAAGGGAGATGGTACTCGGTGAAACCGATCACCCAGTACGCTCTTGACCAAGATGCCACGGCCAGGCGGACGGATCTGGCTCGGGATATAGCTGTCGTTATCCGGGTTATGGAGACGACTTTGGTGTTGTCCGACACTGCTGTCTCCACTGTTGTTTTGGTGGAGGCACTTTAGACGACGGGGGCCGAGAAGGACAAGCTCTCCAAGGATCTGTCCGACTACAAAGAGGAGCATAAGCTTCAAGAAGGATTGAGCTCGGAGCTAGATAAGGCTAAACGTGAGCGGGACACATTAAAGGAGGAGAACAAAAGCTTGAAGGAGCAAGCAATCGAGCTCAATAAGGAGGTTGAGGAAAATGTGAATCTTCGGGCCCGACTGGCGTTGCTAGAAGGTGTGGTCTATCTTTTTGAGGACGAAAATGAAGAAGATTTGGTCCTTCACACCCGGGGTGAGTTGGTCCGCAGGATCCGCGAGCTCTGCCAAGATCTGGTGGTCGTCTTTAAAGAGGGATTTGATAACGCTACCGATCAACTCAAGGTCATGAATCCGACGCTTGTAACTGAAGGGATGACCCATAACTACTATGTGACTGATGAGGAGATTGTCTGCCCCTTCGTCGCCGAGGAAGAGCTGGGAGAGGAGGAGGATGACAACAATGATGAGGCATAGGTTCGAGCAGAGACCTTTAGTTTACTTTGAATTTCTTGCCTGCGTGCCTCTTTTGATTTTGTTGTTACGGCCTGCACGCCTCTTGTATGTACTTGAATGATCGGGTTTTGGCCAGATTTAAATATAATATTTTGTTCTTTATTTTATTGTGTTCGATTATTTGGAACTGCTATTTATTTTGAACTTTTTTATGCTCGACTATTTGTGCTCGTCGATTTAGGGAACCGGTGAGGTGGCGGGTTTTACGTCCGTCGTGAATCGGGATTAGGGTCGTGCTTGAACACCCTAACCTCGGGGCTTAGGTCTTCCCATCGCGAGCTGAGTGCCCTGCCGACATGGTATTGCAATGTTGTAACTCGTTTGAGATGTCCAACATCGGGGAGGGATGTGCTTGCCTTATGTGAGCGTTATCCTCCCTTTCGATTGGTGACGAAGGATGTGGTCATACCTCCCCTGCCTTCCTAAGCTGTTTTTAGTTGTAGTACTACTTAAGTTTTTCTGCGTTCCATGGTCGAGCAAGTTCTTCACCTTGTAGGTTTTCAAGGTAGTAGACCCTGTTGCCCGTCTTATCTCGGACACGATACGTGCCTTCCCAGTTGGCAGCTAGCTTGCCTTCCCCGTGGGTTTTTCTGGTTCTGTTGGAGGACCTGGCTGCCCACTTGAAATTCTCTTCTTATGACTTTCGCGTCGTGGCGTAAAGCTATTTTCTGTTTAAGGGAAACTTCTCTTAGGGTTGACTCAAAGCGGATTTCCTCGACGAGGTCTAGCTCTACTCGTAACACTTCGTCGTTCAATACATCGTCAATGGGTGCTTCTGTGCGCCTCATCGGCTCTCGAATTTCTACCAGGATGACTGCCTCGGTACCATATGCTAACCTGAACGGGGTCTCCCCGGTTGTGGAATGTGGCGTTGTGCGATACACCCGAAGGACACTGTGTAGTTCCTCAATCCATGCCTTTTTTGCCTCGTCGAGTGTACGTTTCAATCCCCGTAGGATTACCGTGTTGGCTGCCTTAGCTTAGTCGTTAGTTTGAGGGTGCTCGACGGACATGAAGTGCTGCTTCGTGCCTAAGCCAACGACGAAGTCTTGGAAACTTCTGTCCGGGAACTGTGTTCCGTTGTCGGTGATAAGGACTTGGGGTATGCCAAAGCGTGCGAGGATATTTCTTTTGAAGAATTGGAGAATGTTATGTGTTGTTATTTTGGCCAGGGCTTCTGCTTCGATCCACTTTGTAAAGTAGTCAACCCCCACGATGAGATATTTGTTTTGGTAGGAGCCGGTCACAAAGGGGCCGAGGATGTCCATCCCCCACCATGTGAAGGGCCACGGAGAGGAGAGTGTCTTTAGATCGTTTGGGGGGGGGGGGGGTGAGATACATGTCGACGTGTCTTTGGCACTTGTCACATTTGTTTACATGTTCCTTAGAGCCGTGTTGCATTGTCAGCCAGTAATAGCCTACTCGCAAGGCTTTGCGTGCCAATGACTTCCCACCGAGATGCTGAGCATTAATCCCCCCGTGTATTTCTCCCAGTATGTCGGGGACCCTTTCCTCTTCGACGCATTTGAGTAACGGAATGGAGAATCCCCTTCGATAGAGTTTGCCCTCGAGGAGAACGTATGAGCATGCCCTTCTCTTGGTCGCGTCTGCCTCTCTGGGGTCCGTAGGGAGTTCGTCTCTCGTGAGGTAGTTGTGAATGGGTGTCATCCAGCAGTGGGTGTTGCCAATTGCGTTCACTTCGAGCGGGGGAGGTGACCGTTCGATGCTTGGTCGAGGAAGGATTTCCTAGATGACGGACTTATTTCCGCGCTTCTTCCTCGTACTTGCCAGTTTAGACAGAATGTCTGCTCGTGTGTTGTGCTCGTGGGGGACGTGTTTGACCTCCCATGCATTGAATTTTTCGAGTTTATCCTTTACTAAGGCTAAGTATTCGATGAGGTTGTCATTCTTAGCCTAATATTCTCCTCGTACTTGTGATGCCACGAGTTGAGAGTCAGTTGATATCTTTACCTCCTTTGGCCCTAAGTCCTCGGCTAATCTTAAACCCGCGAGGAATGCTTCATACTCGGCCTGGTTATTAGAGGTCGGGAAGGCCAATTCCGATGAGACCTCGATCAGAATACCATCTTCGTTTTCGAGGATGATCCTTGTGCCACTTCCTGCCGAGCTGGAGGCACCGTCGACAAAGATCGTCCACTTGTGGGTGCCGCTAGTTGGGATCGGGCTATGCGTCATCTCTGCAACGAAATTAGCTAGGACCTGAGCTTTTAGGGCTTTCCTACTTTCGTATTGGATGACAAACTCCGATAGCTCCAACGACCATTTCAGCATTCGATCGGCCATGTCTGGTCGGCCGAGGAGTTGCTTGATGGGATGGTCAGTTTAGACTTTAATCGTGTGGGCAAGGAAGTAATGTTGTAGTCTCCTTGTGGCATTTATCAAGGCTCAGGAAAATTTCTCGATCTGTTGATATCTGAGTTTAGGACCTTGGAGAGCTTTGCTCGTGAAATAAATAGGTTTTTGCCCCTCAATGGTTTCTCGGATGAGGACGGCACTGACGACCTCAGTCGCTATGGACAGATACAGATACAGTGTCTTCTCGCATTCTTCGGCCCACTCGAAGGTGGCCTCTTTTCGTAGTAGTTTGAAGAAAGGCAAGGCATGTTGGGCGGACTTGGAGACGAAGCGGGATAAGGAAGCGAGCATACCATTGAGGGATTGAATGAATTTCTTTGAGTTTGGGGTTGGGAACTCTGAAAATACCTGACATTTGTCGGGGTTGGCCTTAATCCCGCGTTCGGTGAGATAGAAGTCGAGGAATTTACCTGCTCGGACACCGAAGGTGCATTTTTCAGGATTGAACCTCATTTTGCATTGTCTCGCCTGCGTGAAAACCTTTCGGAGGTGTTGTGCATGGTCGACTTCTTCGTGCGACTTCATGATCATGTCGTCCATGTATATTTTGAGCATGTCCCCAATCTTTCCCTGGGAGACCTTGTTCATCATCCGTTGGTATGTGGCCCCGACGCTTCTTTAGTCTGAAGGGTATTACGGTGTAGTAGTAATTTCCCGTCGGGGTCATGAAGGACGTGTGCCTCTTGTCTGTGTCCGACATAGGGATTTGGTTGTATCCATTGTATGCATCCATAAAAGACAAGAGTTTGAAACATGCAGAGTTGTCGACCAGTTTATCTATGTTAGGCAGAGGAAAATCATCTTTGGGACAAGCCCTATTGAGATCAGTATAGTCAACACACATACGCCATTTTCCATTATTTTTCTTAACGAGGACTACACTAGAGAGCCAGGTTGCGTATTGGGATTCAGAAATAAAATTTGTCTCTAAGAGGTCTTTTACAGCTCGCTCAGCAGCCTCTGCTTTCTCGGGAGACAGTGTGTGCCTACGATGTGCTACAGACTTAATTGCCTGGTCTAAAGCTAATTGATGACATGCGACCTCGGGGTCGAGCCCGAGCATCTCTACAGCATTCCATCCGAAGAGGTCTGTGTTCTCCTTGAGGCAAATTGTGAGTTGCTCCCTTGTCTCTGCGGGCAGTCCAATGCATATCTTCACAGCTCTGTCGGGGTTGTCGCCCATGGGGATGGACTCAAATTCTCCGTCGGGGACCGGCTGGAATGGGTGAGTCGGGGCTTGCCCATGGACGAGGTCCTGTGTTTCAATGTCGTCCTTGCCGATGCGGCTGTCGAGGTCGATGACGTTGATTCCCTGAGGGGAGGCTGCTCTTCGACTCTAGGTTTCTTGTTATTCTTGGTGTTGATTATGGCATGTCCTTTTACTGCAGCGTCATAACATCTTCGAGCGGCCTCGATGTCAATGTGGATTGTGACCATGCGGCCTAGTTTGGTGTAGTACTTCATTTTCAGATGGACGGTGGAGGGGACTGCTGTCAATTCAACCAAAGTTGGGCGGCCGAGAATGCAGTTGTAGAGGGAGGGGCACTCTATCACCAGGAATTGGACTTTGACTTCTCTAGCTGTTTCTTGCTCTCCAAAAGTTACGAGGAGTTCGACATACCCCCATGGTTTTGTGGTGGCTTCATTGAATCCTTGAAGATCGGATCCGACGTACGGGGATAGGTTAGTTATGTCCAGCTTGAGAGTCTTGAATAGGTGCACATACATGATGTCCACCGAACTGCCTTGGTCGACCAGGATGCGTCGAACGTCAAAACGCGCCATTTTGGCCCTTATCAGTAAGGGGATGCTTGAATTAGGAGAGCCGCCTGACAGTTCTTCGAGGAAAAAGATATCAGGTTGGATTTTCCTCGATACTTTGTCAGTGTTGCCAACTGTTAGGGCGCGATCAGTAGGAGTTTGTCGAAATTACGTTTCACTGAAATAGCAACGTTCTCGTTGTTCATCCCTCCCCCTGATATGACGAGAGTTGTTGGGAAGTTTTCCCAGGGACTAAGGGCAGCAAGTCGTTCCCCTGACCCTGAATCAGGGAGATGGAAGTCCTCCGGGTGGGATATACAAAAGGCCACCTGATATGAGGAATCGTCGGGCGATGTGTCTTCGCGAGCTCTCTTCGTCCCTTTCTCCTCATGACGGGGAGTATCGTTCCTCTTGGTGTACTGTTTGAGATGGCCTTCCTGAATCATGATCTCAATTACGTCTTTCAGATGGACTCAGTCTTCGGTCACATGCCCGTGACTTCTGTGGAAGCGACAATATTTAGACTTGTCGGTATGGGGCTTGGGTGCAGAAGGTTTAGGGAACCTCATCCTACCCTACTTAAACTCGAAATTGATGCATTCGGAAAAGATGCGTTCGCGGGGATCCGTCAACAACGTGTATTCGTTGTAATGGTATGCGGATCCCCTTCCTTCACGAATCTCACGGGGTTTCTCATATTTTCGCTTGTCCCCATTGCGGCGGGGAGCGTTGGTGTCCTCGCGCTTGGGGTGGCCGGCTTCATCGGTACTGCGGTTATTCCGAGCATTGTGGGTAACCTGTTTCTCTTTATATCTGATGTAAGCTTGGGCTTTGTGCAAGAGCTCGTCTAGAGTACGTGGGGCTCTATCCCGACCGCTCTGCTGAGTTCGCTTCCGGGTAGGAATCCCCTATCGAGGAGGTATTTCTTCATGTGCTCCGTGGTATCTACCTCGACGGCTTCTTGGTTGAACCGCTCGATGTACGAGCGCAGTGTCTCATTTTTCCTCTGCGTTATAGCTTCAAGGGTTGCCTCAGTTTTGGGGGTGACGTCGGGAGGCTGTGAAGTTCCTCGTGAACGTGGATTTCATGACTCCTCAGGACGTGATGGACTCCGGGGCCAGACTTTTGTACCAGGCCATGGCTCATTTTCTGAGAGTTGTCGAAACAATCTGCACTTTAGATGCCCGATGATGTCGTTGCGGTAGTCAAGCATGGCATTGATGTTGTCGACATGGTCATCTGGGTGAGTCGTCCCGTCATAAATAGCCAAGTGTGAGCGTTTCTCCATGCCTTTGGGGAGCGGTGCTTCCATAATAGCTCGCGAGAGCGAAAAATGGGGATCTTCCTCATCACTTCTCATCAGGGAGAAGTCATCGTTCCCAGGGCTCTGCTCGCGTCGGGGTGAGGTCCTCGATCGATCGGTCTCATGGCGTATCCTGGATCTGTTCTTCTTGGGCTCGGGAGAACTTCTTCCCCGCCGTGGAGAGCGTCATCGTTTCTTGGCCGTTTCTGGACATTGTTTCTTGTGCAGCGTCCTTCGTCCTTGTTGGAGGCGATCTTCCCGTCGGTCAGCCTCTAAGGCTATGATCCTCTCGTGCTGCTGGTAGAGCATGGAGCCGGCCTGATAAGGGCGTTCACCATATCTATCATGGTGACGTCTCCTTCGACGGGCATTGGGATGGGCTGAAATGGAGCGACTGGCGGAATTTGAGATTGAGGTTGTGGAACCCTATTGTCTCCGGGTTCAGGCGACGGGGTGGCAGGTTTCCCATCTCTGAGATCAACTTCGTTGTAGTTCAGGTTGTCCTATGTCGTGTAGTCGACGAGGGGAATGCGGTGGTTGTCAGCGTGCTCTCCGGTCATACTGGAAGGATGGAAGATCGATTTGAGCTTTGATCTTCTGTTGTGGAAGAAGGGGATAACTGGTTCCCACAGACGGCGTCACTAATCTTACCTGATCAGAAGGTCCCTCCAGAGGTCGAGCACGAACAACAAAGCGGTTGATAAGCGAGAAGTGAGGTGTACATGCATCGCACTCCGATGCCAAAGTAAGTACGCAGTACACAAAGTGGTAATAGAGAAAGTGTTTCAGAATACCCGGCCCTTTAGTGAAAAAGGGTATTTATAGTAAGCCCCCAGCGCTGGGCCAAGGTTCTTCTTTGGGCTGGATTAGCTAGGCCCAAGGAAGAACTGTCAAGGTACGCGTAGGAGCGTGTAAGACCTAACACGTGGTCTTGCCCTTGGTCCAACTGCCCCTAACTTTTAGGAGATAATGGTGGACATTTGGGTGACGTGGCAGGTGATGGGGAGACGTGGTCTCCCCATCATTAGTCCAATGGATAAGGTGCTTGCCTGACGCGCTAAGTACCTGCTCGGGCGGTTGTAAATCTGCCCAACGACGTAGAAGGCATGGCCGACTGGATGAGCCTCTACCCGACATGTTGGGCTATAGACCAGCGATGTCCTCGAGGCCCAATCCAGAACAATTTATTTATACAGTTTCCTTTAATTTAATTGCAATAATCAAATTATTTATTTATTTATTATTTAAGAACACTTAAATGACATGATAATAGTCTCTTCTAATTTAACATATCTCTTGTTCGAACTCAATTTCTTTTATAAAAATTATTGAAGAGGGCTAAGGCTTAAGAACACCTAAATAAACATTGTCTTTCAAGTAGAGGTACTTTTCATATCCACTACATATAGGTTGTATATTTTCATGGAAACAATAACAAAACTTATTCGAACTCAATAACTTTAAACATAAAATTTGAAGTGAAATAAAAGGGTTCTATCTAATCTAATTAACATTTTAAATAATAAAAAAGGAATCCCTCCTTTTAAACTACTTTTATCTTTCCCTTTTTCTTTTATGAAAAACCAAAGAGAAGCATAAATTCTAAATAAAAACTTTACCAAGAAGGCATTACTAATTTTATAAGAATCATTCCCCTCCACGCACGCACATACTTTTAATATGCTTGTGCCAAACCTCTTTATGTGCTTTATCGTAGAAATAGAGAATCAAATATAAAGCCCAAAGAAATAGTATATGATTCAAAATTCTTCTTGGACCATATAGGATAGGTAGTTTGTACCGAATTAAAAGTTGAAACAACCCTTCATTCTTTTGGGATGAACATTGCAAGTGCATGAAAACATGACTTATAGGGTTATCATAACCATTCATTTTATCAAGTGGGAAGCTTTGGAGGATTCTTGTTTCTAGAGAACTTTCCTTTAACTGCATGGTGGCCAAGACAAACAAACAAATATCAAATCATATACTTAAATCTAGGAACTAATCTTTATGAAGGATGATTACAAGTTACCATGAAAGTCATTTGATCTAACCCAGTCTTATAAAATTGATTTATAAAGTAAAAAATTGATCTTGCTTATAAATACATTTTATCTTATGTGTGATTCTCAATACACGCTCCTCATGTATAAGATTGAACATTTAAAGTGTGATCTCAATAATTATGATATCATGTGGTTCAACAAATATTAGATAGACTTTGATATATTTTAGAATTTGAATTATACATAACTCAACCTAGCTAATTAGAGTTGTCAAATGAGGATTGCTCACACTTATGAACACATTACTAGACCTATCTTATTTAGTGTGAAAATCTTTGTGCATCCTTCACGTTCAAAAATGAGCATTTAGAATGTGATCTGAGTGGTCTAATAACTTAAATCTGACAATAGATTGTCCAATCAATTTTGAATATGGTTTGATATCATCTTAAAATATGAATTGAGCTTAAATCAATCTTACATCGACTTAAGTTGATGAGTATTCCACTTATATAGGATGCTTCTTTATTTTCTTAAAACCTATACCATTTTTATTTGAAGAGGAACTTCAATTAGATAAAATCATCTTCCACTAAGTGCCCACTTATCCTAAATATATGTGCATAAGAAGGTTTAATACATGGAACAATGTCTCCTTCTTAGGATGCCTTTAATCATATTTCATCATCTTCGTTGAAGGATGATTCTTTTAGATTTCTCCTCAAGGTTTGTTCTTTCTCTTCATCTTCTTTATTCAATATGTTGAAACAACTTCATCTTCTTTTGGTCGTTCTTTGAACAAGAGGATCCTTAATTTGATGTTAAGTCTTTCGAAGATCGTTCAACTATTAAATGTGTTCTTTTGAAGAATTATGTAAGAGTTGTATGATATGAATAAAATGAGGATGATTATTCTTCAGTTTGGATTTCCTCATCTTTGAGTAGTTGAACTGGTTCTTTTATCTTCTCTACAGTTTCCTTCATTCTTGATTTTTCCTAAATTTCATGAAGGCTCCCATAAATTGATTTAAGAGTTGGATTAAACTTCCAATTCTTAATTATAAGATTTTTGCTAGTAACATTGTATCCAACAAACTTTCGAATACTTGTATGATTAGAAAAGCATTTATAATTATCATCTTTACCTCGTGTGTTCTATGACTCAGTTTATGAGGTTATGAATTTAGGTGTTTAGGGACAAGACAAGTGTATGACCAATCTTTATCCAATCGCTTATAAGTAAAATATTATATATGTTACATAATCCATGAACATAGCCTTTTTCCCACTTGAATTGTCTACATCTATGGCTCCATGTTGACATAAGCTTATTGCAGTTGGCTTTGTCAACAATTGTCATTGTGTTTACATGAAGTTGATGTGTAATTATATATTGCCTCCGGACACTAACTACTAGAGCAAGAAATATGAAAGAGAATGAGAATCAGTATTTGCAAGCATCATAAGGCATTAAGAACATGAAGTCAAAATGCATGCACAGGGATGCCACATATAAATCCACAAGAACCAATAGTTGGACTTGATCATAACTGATGCTTTTATATGCTTGAGATTACATCGACGCTTAAGTATACCCGAGATTATTGACATTTTTTATGGTCTACAATACTTTATAAATTCTATAAATGGTACTACATTCTCCATGTTATTTCATATTAAATCATAATATTTACTATTATTATGTTTATATTGTCAATGTCTATGTTATAAATTATGTCTATGTTAAAATAATACGGTCAAGTCGTCAACTCCTATGGTCATCACTGCAAATATGTAAACCCTAAACAATTTTATCATCTTTAAAAAAAACACAATATAGCAAACATACCACATTTTCGACATTTATGATATATATATATATATATATATATATATATATATATATATATATATATATATATATATATATATATATATATATATATATATACTGCATCTCGGGATACAAATCACATTTTTTGTTTTTTTGTTTGTTTTCACCAACAGTATACGGCCTACTGGACCGACTAATCTGGTTCGGGGTGAGTTATGGTATCAAGTGGTTACATGAAGTGATATTTTTCAGTACCTCACTTCATACAAAATATTGTTTATATTCATAGTTGAGTGCCACACTTTATGGTAACATTTTAAATCTTAAATATCATGTTTATCAAAATCGGTTAAAATTCAAATTTGGGTTCCACTCCATGCTTTTCGAAATGCAATAAAAATTTAAATCTCCATACCCCACATGTTTGAAAATGCGGAAAACTTTATAAACTTGTCTAAAATGCGAACGGATTAAAATTGATGATTATTTTATTTAATTAACTATAAGGGTAAAATAGTCTTTTAATATCAAATGTGTGGGAGGTGAAGTTGTATGTTTAACTACCTGAACCCAATGATTTTGGTTTACAAACCCAATGCAGTAAATAAACACATTAGGTGAATGTGAAGTCTTCATAGGAAATAAAGTCAAACTAGGATAACCCAAAGAGACGAGAATAACATTATACTGATTTGCTATCACGAAGTCCATATTTCGTATTGTCATCATTTCTTTGATGGCTAAGGACCTAAAGATGATATCATCAAGGATTTTCTCACTTCTGATAAGCGATTTCAAAATAACTTCTCATAGAGATTGTTTTTAGAACCTTTAATTTCATTATCCAAGTCACAACGAACGATTGGCCAACCATCCCCATATCCATGCAATGACTATAAACCCACATTTCCATCACTATTAACATCAACGATGTCATCAATAAATGGTGTGATATGATATGGAAATTGTACAATGAAATATTAGATGGTTTCTTCTTTGAGGTTTGGGATAGCTGTGAACATGACCTTTTTGAATATTTTTTAGAACTCGGGTTTGCTTGATCATTATATTCATGATATGAAGGGTCACGATAAATATCATATCCCACGAGTTTCTTCCCTTTCGACTTCACCCCTCATTTGGTTTTTATTTTTTAAAATGATGGATGTAACTCCCCGACTTAATTAGCATTTTAATTAATTATTTTTTATTTAATTGAGTGAATTATTTAAATAATTATTTTATGTGAATTTTGACGTGTTTGGTCGGGGTCGACATTTATGTTAGTATGTGCTTAATTAATTAGTTTTGGTGGGATTTAATTAATTAATTAAAAGAAAATTGGTATAATATGTAACGTTGGGCATATTTTGTGAATTAAGGGAAGTAAATGATGAGTAGAGAGAAGCAGAATTTTAGTTGGGCCAAAAACTGAATTATGAGAAGTTAATTAGAATATTAGCTATTCATAAAATTAGAGAAATGATATTTTTAGAGCCTTTTGTCATTACGTGAAAAAGAGAAGAATAAGAGATCTAAGACTTAGAGGAGAAAACCTTGGAGATTTCTTGAGAGCTTGCTCTTGCTTGATTTACAATATAGGGGGGGGGGGTTCATCTAAAGGTGTTATAATCATGAAAGGATAAAGAGGTTTACCTTAACCTCCAATAGAGTTTTGCTTTTCTCTCTGGCTTAATGATAATTTGTTAATTGATAATGGAATTTTGTTTTTATATGTCATGAATTGGTGTGGAATTGTATTTTGCTGGTATGGTGCTTTGTGTTCATGGACTAGTTGATTCAATGATGAATTTGGGTGAAATTGGGTGTTTTAGGGTATGAACCAAAGTGAGTATTTCATGTTGAAAATGATAGATTAATGTTAATCAGTGGGTATTTGATATGTTAGTCATAATAGAATGTGTAATTGTTGTGTTTTAATTGATATAATAAGGGTTGGAATGAGGCATAAGAGATAAGTGATGAGGGGGACGAAGATGAACGATACTGTGAAAACTATGATTTTTAAAAATTTATATGATGCCAATCGATTGACACCATATGACAATTGAATGCATGCTTGTTATTTTGGAAAGATAAGGCAATTTGAACTATGTCAATTGATTGACATTCTGTGTCTTGTAACACCCTTCTAACCCAACATAATATACGCGGTAAATACACTTACAACAATTTGGAGTTCATCATCAAAAGGTGTCACATTCGTCATAAAACATCTTAATAACAATCTTGCTCCGTAACACGGATTTTCAATTTTTTTTAATAATAATTTCTTTAGTAACATCCACAACTAAATTCAAACTTTGCAGCGGAATCATAAATTCAAATATCTTCTTTATTTCATCAAAACATCAAGACCTTTGCGTCATTGTCAACAATCATCGTCAAATAAAATCAACATGTAGAAACTCGTAAAATAACTAACTAAACAACATAATATTCATTTAAGCGTCTCCCCACCCGATGTTACATATCAGAGCAAGACATCCTCTGATCAACGAAAATAAAAACTAACTCCTATGCTAAATCTTCAGACATTTACGAGCTAATCTGGATCACTTGCAAGTTACCCACCATAGAGGCAACATTTCCAAGCAGGCAAAGTGAGTAATCACAAATCAATATAAACGACATAAAGCAAAGATGTACAAGTAAACATTCATCATATAGAAACACATCCTAAAATCTTACTTATCACATCACAAAATTCGTCAAATCATCTAATTAACACAAACTTAGTCATGTTATGCCACCAAGAATGAAATGCAATCCTCATAGTATGCATGTGGTACCGAATCATCATCACGGATGGACACTGGACCATTAACCCTCAACAAGGAGCACATCATAAACATCATATCTCTTCAATCCACATAATGGAATTGAAGCTACCAACGGACCGAATCCCCGTCATAGTTATGCCATGAATGTAACGATGCAACAACTTCAACATACTTGACATTTGCATCAACATTCATGTAAAATTCATCGTATTACTCAACATACATTTTACATCAAATTCATCATACTATAGCATCACAACTTCATTTCAATACCAAATCATCATAATTCATTGATCATCATGTTCGTCACATAACATGTATAAACATCAAAACATTCACCTCATATATTTATTTCATCATAGCATTATTAAGCAACATCACTAATACATTTCAAAATTCTCATAATAACATCATGCACATGACCATCAATAGATAAGCAATCAACGCATGATCATCATACAAGTTTCAACATATAATTAACATCATAATCAATACATAGCAACATCTTTACAACAACAATATCGCACAACATTCAACTACATCATAAACAACCGCTATTGCATTTACCAGTTAATTCACAACCCATCATACCTTAACCAATCACAAATGCATGGTATGCCACGACAACTTGACAACGACATCATACAACATCATAATTTACAATCACAACACACATCCATACAACCGATGTCCATATTTCACGGTTCGACACATTGGAACATACATGGAAAACACACATGGCGCGTCGAATAGTTAGAAATCGATCATTGAATTTTTTTAACATAAAGTACATAAGATTAGCTTTCCAAAAATTCGAACGGCGGTCCAAACGGACTTACGGATCAAAAATTATGAATTTTCGAAGTTTTGAAAATAAGTTGCCGAAGGTGTAACACCCCACTTTTCCCAATAATTAAAATAACAATTTAATACAAAATTAGAGTTTTCAAAGTGGAATGCCACATTATTTTCAACAACAATCACCAAAATAAGTTCTTTATTAAAAACAGCGGAAATAACAATTTAATTCAACTCGGGCAATAAGCCAATCTCAACAAAATATCCTCAATAATTCGGTTTATAAAATAAATACATAACGAAAATAAAATAAACAACTGAAAGTTCCCCATCCTGTGTTATGTATCAGAGCATCCTAGACTCGAACAAGCAACGTGACTCCATGCACTCTGAAGTACCGGGATTATCTGTACTTCCAAAGATGCACAGACATAACAACAACAAAGGGGTGAGAAACAAATTCAAACATAAACGGTGCATATAACATCTTCAAGGTAGTTTCTCACACATAACAACAAATACACAATTACACCAATAATCAAGCAACAACATATACAATAATAATTACGCATCAACAATACAACAATAGTTATGCAATGTGACTCAATACGACACAATGCATGTGGTACCAAGTTTTATTCATTCAATTGAACATGATAATCACATACGCCCATCCGACAATGATTATTCCACCATTCTCCATAACGGAGTACGGATGATCGTATTCGCCCATCCAACACGATCCTCCCAACAATAATTCAATAAATGTATGCATGACTATGAAAATGCATAAACCATGTATAATTCACCACATTATACATCTACACGATCCATCCGATCAATTCACAACAATATTTCCATGAAAATCACCAATAATAACCTCACGTGACTTAACCAATTACTCAACTAATTAAATCCACCTAAATTCCATCATTATTTATTTCTCGATGTTAAACTTCAATTAACTATGTCTTAAGGTCCATCTCAATACTTCACACCAAAAGAACCGGCCACGCATGCGAAATCAGAACAAAAATCGCAAAAATCACATTTTTCCTCACCTCCGCTGGTGTTACGCGTAATGCCTAATGTGTTAGGCGTAATTCCTAGAGTGTTATGCGTAATGTACAGAGTGTTACTCGTAATGCCCAAATCTGTTACTAAAAATTGTTTTTCACCACCAGTCCAGATTTTTCTACGAGTTTCATATTTTTCCACTCTGATTCAGGCCTAAACTTGTTTCTACATCAATTTTACACTAATAATCATATTCTTCTTTTACTTATCATTATTAAATCCAGTTTATCATTCGTTCTAGATCTAAAGTTCGTATTGTTCATCATCAACAACAACATCTGCATAAATTTGCATCATCCAGAACAACAACAACGATATTTCATCAGAATTCCATCCAGTTTATATCATCATATTCACAGATTCGCAATAAAGGTCACATAATCACATATTATTCACAAACATCATAAATATAAAAAATTCTTACGAGGGAAGGAAGCCCTCACTACCCACTGTTGCACCCTAAAATTTGCCCTCACAATACAAGACTTTGTGTGCTAAGAGGTTCACAAGATTCACAAGACCTTTCATGAGGTTCATGAAGTTTACAAGACACTTTATGAGGTTCACAAGGTTCACAAGATTCACAATACTTACAAGACCTTTCATGAGGTTCATGAAGTCTACAAGACACTTTATGAGGTTCACAAGGTTCACAAGACCTCCCATGAGGTTAACAAGGTTCACAAGACATCTTATGATGGTTCACAAGGTTCACAAAGTTCACAAATAGTCAGAAGAGTTGACAATTCCCTCAGACAATGCACCTCCTAAGCAGTGCATCCAAAACTAGGGTTTTGGCTTTAATCAGGCTAAATGAATTTCCAAGACTTCAAGTGAGCTTCATAGCATCTTATATGTGTGTAAGAACCCCCATGACAAGTTTCAAGACTTTTCTCAAAGGTTTCCTCAGTCAGATAATCAGATAAGTCAAAATCAGTCAAAGTAGTTAAAAAGTCAAACTGAGGTCAACTGTGGTCAAACCAAAGTCAAACTTCATGATTTTTTTGCCAACATCAAGTATATGAAGTATAATTCATCATTTGATCAAGGGTTGATCATGATTCATCAAGGAGATTTCAGATCATCAAGAATCAGGAGTTTCTAAATTAGGGTTTCCTCAGTAAAAGTCAACTGAACTTTGACCAGCCATAACTTTCACATGCTTCATCACCAAGTCTCCATCCAAAGTTCATTTTGAAGGAAATTGAACTCTATACAACTTTGTGTCTCACAAGCCAAGCCCAAAAATGCTTCATTTGGAAGGTATGAGCTAAGACATTATAGGTCCTTTTGAAAGTCAACAAAAAGTCAACAACTTCAAAAGGGCATAACTTGAGAATGGTAAATGATATGAACATGAAACCAGTGGGGTTGGTTAGAGGACTCTTCAAGCTTTCCAAAATGTCTAAGAACATTCTCATAGCATTAAAATTGAAGGATGTGTTCCCTTGCAAAGTTGAGAAATTTTAGGGAAGTTTATGAAGCAAATGGAGGTTTAAAACCAAATTTTGTTAAGTGGGCTGAACTTTTAATGACCCAAAGCAATCCATGACATCATGCACGAAAATTCTTTGATATTTTCATAATTTTTATTTTATTTAATTAATTTATTATGATTTTTTATACTAAAAATCATTTTAAATTTAAATAAAATATTAAATGTGAAGATTTAAAATTGTTTTTGATTCTAGAAGGTCATTAATTCAGTATGGATCAAATTGATACAAAGATAATGTTGATTGGCTTGAAATAGAAAGTGTTTATGCAAAAATATTTGAATTTCAAAGCTTATCTTTTTGAATCTTTTTGGATCAAATCTTCCTCACAAACATCAAATTTTTTGACCT
Source organism: Lathyrus aphaca (assembly GCA_963966055.1). Lineage (NCBI taxonomy): Eukaryota > Viridiplantae > Streptophyta > Magnoliopsida > Fabales > Fabaceae > Lathyrus > Lathyrus aphaca. The sequence continues at coordinate 103,286,362 of OZ014520.1, read as the reverse complement.
AGAATGATCACACTATAAGTACATAACTTAACCATACTCATTGGACACGATTTCCAGCCTCCCAAGTGTAAGTTCATATTTTCAAAAACCTCTCCAAAACTCAAATTCGGTTTCCCTTCTACAAGGCATTTGAAGGTATTTTAAGGACACAAGAATGTTCACTAAGCTTCATTGAGTCGAAACCAATGATCATTTGCATCCAAAACATCTCATATCACATAAACCGAATCCCTTTTGTTCTTGAAATTAATTTTTTCGATTTCGATTGTTTAACCATTATTAATGAATTTTGTTTGTTGATTTGTGATTGTTTGAAGCTTTGGATGAATTCTGGATAGTTTAATTTGATTTTCATGAACTGATACGAATTTCAGCATGGCTAGGGTTTATGGCCTCCATTAGGGTTTCACATTCAAGCTAATATAAATCCATTCTAAAAACATAGATCAATGCCAAATTGTCTCTGGATCATGTTTGAACAATTAATTGGGTGAAATTTTACAGTTTGTATGGTGTATAAGATTCATAGGTCTTGCTGCAAATTTGAAATTCGCAGGAAAGCTGGTGGGTAATTTCGCAGCAAAATTCGCATTGCCTGAGGTTGAAGATGATCCCCCAGCGCGCGCATTCTGGAATTTGAAAGTTGTTGTAATATTTTATGTTTTGTTTCTGTTTTATTTCACAAGCATTGTGCTTGTCCCAGTGGTGAAGTGTGCGCGTGTGATGCTTATAGGCCTGGGTTCGAATCCTGGCTTCCCAAATTTTTATTGTTTTTTCAGTTTATTCATTAGATATCATATATTATGTATTATTGCCATTATAATATCAGGTGCGCTCTCCCAGCTGGATTGGTTAAGGTGCTTGTGTGTATTGTGAAGGTCCTGGGTTCGATCCCCCCAGGCCTTTTGTGTTTTATTTTTTATTTTTTATGATATTTCCAGGAACAAAGCACAAAAGCAATTGGACCTCCTCCTTTACTACATGCGCACAGGCTGGCCCAGTGGTTGTTGTTGCTGGTTTGAGTGTGTGAAAGCAAGATGTGCTGGGTTCAATTCCCAGCCAGGTAAGTTTTCTTTTTCTTTTTATTTCTATTTGTTTTGCTTATTATTAATATTAATTAATTAAAATTATAATCTTAATTTAATCCTAATATGTTTCATAAATATAAATCCTAATAATATTTTCTAAAACAAATTTTTTTTTTTATTAATAGGTATATTTAATTTATTTGTATGATTAGATTAATATTTAATATTTAACATTTTTTATATAAAATCTAATTATTTTTTTATAAACCCTAAAAAACACATTTTTCTCAAACCCTAATTTTTCTTCTTTTATTTATTTAATGCTATTATTTGTATATATTATATTCATGATTTAATTAAAATTCTTAATTTAATTTTTTATTAATATATAAATTGTTTATAATTTAAAATTTTTGTATGTAATATGTTTAAAAATTAAAATTCTTAATATGACAATATGACATAATTTATTTATAATTTAATTTTTGCATGTAAATAATTTTATTATATGTTTAAAAATATGTAAAAAATTGCTAATTTAATTTTTATAATTATAATTCTATTTTCATATTATGTTCATAATTAATTTATTATATAATTTATACATAACTTAAAAATTTTATAATGATTAGCATAATTGTTTATATTTTAATATTAAATAATAATTGTTTATAAAATTGATTTTTTTTTTGCTTATTTCATTATCATTATTAATTATATTCTTATGATATTTGTTTAGTACTAACCCCATTTAATTTAGTATTATTTTTATTATTTTTTTATTTTCACTAACCCAATTATAATTATTTATTTATTTTACTTATGCTATTTAAATTGCTTTATTATTATTATTGTAATTGCTCCTTAGTGTAATATTTAATAGTAATGTTTAAATTATTTATTTTATGCTATGGTTAGTAAATAGGGAGTGTAAACATACTTGTAATATAAAATTAATTTAGATCATTTAAATGTAAAGATAAATATTTAAATTGAACACTCACACACGTAAGTCGATCTTTGATCGCCATCTCACTTCCTTAGGGATACCTCTCATGTTGCCTATTCAAAAAGGTCAAGTAGGGTGTATAAAGCAAAAGTCCCTCAGAATAAAGTCATCTAGTCCCTTAACAGATAAAAGATCAAGTCCCTTTCGAATGTTGCCTTCGTAATGATCTTGTCCCTCTCGAATAAAGATGATAGTCCCTCCAAAATTGCTTATACACCCCACAGTTGCCTAAATAAACAGATGTCCCTTCACTTGTCCCTCACATCCAAGGTAATGACTACCTATTCCTTAATAATAGGGATAGTCTTACCATTTAAAGGATTCAAGAACAGAAAAGACTTAAACTTAGGGTAGGTTCCTCTTAGATACTTGCTCACTCTTCAAAACATTTCAAATACTTCACACATTTTAAACAATTTTCAAAACAAAGGTTTTTTACGCATCCGTACATGGATCATTATGAAACTCTTAAGAAAATTTTTATTCACACACTTCACATTTCAAAAACATTTTAAAGTGAGCTAAGTAACTAAGAGCCCATGGATAACCATGGATATAAAGGGTGCTAACACCTTCCCTTTACATAACCTACCCCCCGAACCCAAAAATCTTTTAAAAGGTCTTTCCTGTTCTTTTATGCCTTTCCTTTGGATAAAATAAAAGTCGGTGGCGACTCTTGCTATCCGCAACATAACTAAAGTCAGTTCTCCCACCGTGTTACAGAACTGGCGACTCTGCTGGGGATTTATTAAAGAGGGGTACCCTTAGGAATTAGATCACTTTAAAATTGTTTGCCTTGTTTGCTTTATACTTATCTGTTGGGTGCTCTTATGTGTGAAAGATCCTAACCCGGATCTAGTGTACCTTAGGTAAATGGCAATAGACCAAGGAAACTGTACGGCGTATACCGATATGGTTGATCTGGTGGCCATAGTTAGTGTGACTTATTGGTTGGTGCTTATGTTCCTTAAGTCAAGTTGAGGATAATATGAGGCTGCCATATGTTGTCAATGCACTAACTAACTTTTAGAACCTTAGTCATCCCATCTTGGCCTTTAGAAAGTAGTGAGATAGCCGGCTTTGGTGCAGACTGAAGTTGGTTGATACTCGATACTACACTCATTGAGATCTTAAACTTGGAGGGTTTTGGTTGGCAAGTAAGTTGCCTACTGAACAACCACCCTTGTGAAGGATCAATGATATTGAGATCCCTTAGAACATGGTTACTTTTATAGGACAGGATGAACCAACTAACTTCAGGGGAGGGTACTTACCTTTGAACCTCATGCAAGCCTTTAAACCTAGGGCTATTGTGTGACTTGTTTGTGTGTGCCACATGTTTGTGATTGAGCATAACATCATGACATCACCATGCATCATAAGCATAGCATTTTCCCTAACCATTTCAAGGACCAAGGGATTTATCTTTGTTCTTTGTTGCAGGTCATGGCTTCTGCTCGTAGAAACACCATCAGGATCAACTTTGTGGGCATACCTGCTAAGCTTAAAGAGTTGGTTTCTCAAGTGTCTGATCACTCCCAGTTCATCAAGAGACATGGTCACCTATTGGATCTAGTCACCTCAGGGTTCAATGAAGACATGATGAGTGTTCTGTTTCAATTCTTTGATCCTAAGCACCATTTCTTCACATTCCCCGACTATCAGCTGGTTCCTACAATGGAAGAGTTCTCTAAACTTCTGGGTATACCTGTACTTGATCAGAAACCATTCTCAGGCTTGGAAAAAGAGCCTAAACCTGAAGTTATTGCTGCAGCTCTACATCTGAAGAAGTCTGACATTGTTCTAGAAACGAGAAGTGGAGTTAAGGGTATTCTTGCTAAGGTGTTGATAGAAAAGGCTCAAGTGTTCTTGAAGGCTATGAGCTATGATGCTTTTGAGGAGATCTTAGCCTTACTGATTTATGGCTTAGTGTTGTTCCCCAATCCAGATCAGTTCATAGACGTTCATGCCATCAACATATTCCTGAGTCACAATCCAGTGCCTACATTGCTTGGAGACATCTTACATTCTCTTCATACTCGTACTACAAGGGCAAGAGGAACTTTGATGTGCTGCATACCTTTGCTATCTAGGTGGTTTATTTCTCACCTTCCTCGCTCAGTGATGAAGAATGAGCAAGGGTTCAGGTGGTCCAAGAGGATCATGTTACTTTCTCATTCAGATATCCATTGGTGCTCCAGATCTATGGAGAATGTCACTATCATTGATCGTTGCGGGGAGTTTCCTAATGTGCCACTTCTAGGCATAAGAGGAGGCATTACTTACAACCCTTCTTTAGCTTTACGACAGTTTGGTTACGCTCGGAGTGATGGTCCGCATGACATGTTGATTCAGGGCATTGTGTTTGATTACGACAACGATCTTCAAGGTTACCGTCAGAGATTCATACGAGCATGGGGAAAAGTGAACAAGGTTGATAGCAAGACTCTGGAGCCTGAGTACACTATTCCTATGGAGGCTTATCTCAGATGGGTGCAATCTCGTGCTCAGACTCTCATGATGCCATATCCTGCTATCCTACCAGTTACCATGGAACCTGTTGCTGAAGGAGACACTGCTTATACCATCCTTCACCCAGACATGCCTACTGACATGGAAGACTTGCAGAGATCTTGGATCCAGTTGAAGGAGCAAAGGGATACTTTTGAGGCTCATTACAAAGAAAGCCAAGAAATAATCCTGGAACTAACAAAGCAACTTCACGAGGAACGGAATCTCAACTCATACCTCAACACAAAGAGGAAACGTCCATGGGAGACTTAAAACCCCATCTCTTGTATTTATTGCATTTCATTTTCTGTAAGCCCAAGAGGCAAAACAAATTTATTACTAATAAAAGTTTATCTTCTTGTTTGTTTAAGCAAATTTAAACCCTGTGGTCCTTGAAAACATTGCATACGCATTAACATTCCATATCACTGCATCACAGGTTTATTATGCACAGGTTTCTTATCTTCTCGCTGTTTATTTCAGCAATGGCTCTTGAACAAACAGTTAAGGATCTCCAGGCACAAAATGCACAGTTCCAAGAGCTGATCCTGAACTTGTCCAAGGGGCAGGATGAATTGAAGACACTGCTGGCCAAGAAGACTAAGAAGACTAGAAGGTCAGGTGGCCTGATCAACATGGGAAGAAGGTTCAGGGGTCCTGTCAAGACCAAAGAACAGGTTGAAGACTATGAATCTGAAGAATCTGAGAAAGAGGGAGGCAGTCTCCACAACACTATGGGGGATTCTGATTCTGAGGCTAATTACTACCATGATCCTAATGAAGACAAATTCAAGATGCTGGTGGATATAATGGATGCTATGGAGTTGCAGAAGTCTACTGGGCTGGATTTTGAAGATTTGAGTCTGATATCTGGGGTAGTTATACCCATTGGTTTCAAGGTTCCTACTTTTGTTGTTTATGATGGGGTCTCTTGTCCCAAGCTGCATCTAAGGTCTTATGTCAGGAGAATCCAACCTCATACTGCTGATAAGAAGCTGTGGATCCATTTCTTCCAAGAGAGCTTATCTGGAGCTCAATTGGAGTGGTATTATCAGTTGGAGAGTGTCAACATCAGGGATTGGAATGATCTTGCTGAAGCCTTCTATAAGCAGTATCAATACAATGCTGATTTAGCTCCCACTCGCATGCAACTGCAAAGCATGTCTATGGGTGCCAAAGAAAGTTTCAAGAAGTATGCTCAGAAGTGGAGAGATTTGGCTGGAAGAGTACAACCCCCTCTGACTGACAGGGAGTTGGTTGATATGTTCATGTGTACATTGAATGGTCCATTTTACAGTCATCTCATTGGAAGTTCATCATATGGCTTCACTGAGCTGATAATGACAGGAGAACGGGTAGAAAGTGGTATCAGGAGTGGCAAGATTCAAGTGGGTACTTCTTCATCAGGTACTGCAAAGAAGCCTCCCACTGGGAAGAAAGAATCCAATGCTGTTTATGGTCAACCTGATCGTAATAGAAGGCATCAGTCTGTGAGTGCAGTTCATATTTCAAACCCAACTCCTGCAACAACAGAGCAGCCACAGGGCAACCAACAGAGGGCTAGAAGACAGTTCACTAAGATCAACATGTCAATGGCTCAGGCATTGCAACACTTGTTGAAGGCTGAACTTATTACTCTGAAAGAGGCTCCTCAGAATCCTAATGTTACCTCACCCAGGTACAACCCCAATGCACGATGTGCATATCATTCAAACTGTCAGGGACATGATACCAATAGCTGCTGGGTATTGAAGAACAAAATTTAAGATATGATTGAGGCTGGAGAAATTGAGTTTGACCCTCCGGGTACTCCAAATGTGATTACTGCTCCCATGCCAAATCATGAGAAGACTGTCAATGCCATTGATGAAGATTTACATATCTATTCAGTTGCAGAGTTGACCACACCATTGTCTGTTATCAAGAAGAAGCTAGTACAAGCTGGGTTCTTTCCAGGTTGTCGTGAAGATTGTTTGTATTGTACCTATAAACCGGATAGTTGTTGGAGATTGAGAGATGGAATTCAACGTCTCATGGACAAATATACCATAGTATTTGAGAGGACTCCATCGTCTGTAGAGAGTATGGTGGATCATATTACTAAAGGTAGGAAGATTGAAGAGGTTGATATGGTTGATAGAGTGCCAGTAAGGATCACTTCCAAAGGTCCTGTTAAAATCACTCATAAGGGTCCAATTAAGATTACTGCTGAAGGCCCTATAAAGATTGTTGCTGAAGCTAGAGTGGCTCCTATGGTCATTACCACTCCTGGTCCTATTCCGTATACGTCTGATAAAGCTGTGCCTTGGCATTATGGGTCTGATGTTTATATCCATGGTGTTAAGCAGGAACCCTTAGCTGATATGCCTGTTGATGTTGACAATATTGCTGGATCTAGTAAGATCACACGAAGTGGAAGAGTCTTTTCTCCTCCAGTTACCTCCAAGAATGCAGTTACTCCAGCTGCTACCTCCACTACTGATGCTCGGGGCAAAGGTCCTGTTATTGAACCTATACCTACTGATGTGCCAGCTGCTGATGATCTCTCTAAGCAGATGGAAGAAGTATTGAAAATCATTCGCAAGAGTGATTATGACATTGTTGATAAGTTGGGGCATACTCCCTCCAAGATTTCCATGCTGTCTTTGTTGTTATATTCTGAGGCTCATGCCAAGGCTTTGATTAAGTTTCTGAAGACTGCTCATGTACCCAATCCAATTTCTGTTGATCAGTTTGAGAGTTGTGTTGCCCACCTGACCTATGATAATGGGTTAGGTTTCTATGATGCCGATTTGACCCCTGCCAAGAGGGATCATAATAGGGCTCTGCATATCTCAATTGAATGCAGGGGCACTACCCTGTCACATGTATTAATAGACAATGGTTCCTCTCTGAATGTGTTGCCCAAAGAAGTCCTGAATAAGCTGAGTCTTGAAGCCCAGTAATATAGTGGTGAAGGCTTTTGATGGTTCGAGAAGAGTGGTGCATGGAGAAATTGATCTCCCAATCAAAGTTGGTTCTCAGGTTTTTAATGCTACATTCTATGTGATGGATATTCGTCCTTCGTACTCTTGTTTGCTTGGTCGTCCCTGGATCCATGGGGCAGGTGCTGTAACCTCTACTTTACATCAGAAGTTGAGATATCCGGTAGAAGGAAAAGTTGTTACTGTCTACGGAGAGGAAGAATATTTTGTTAGCCATGTGAACACCTTCAAGTATCTGGAAGTGGAAGGTGAATATGTTGAAACTCCGTGTCAGACATTTGAAGTGGTTCCTTGGGTTGTTAATGATTACGAAGCTCCTCCCGTTGTCAAGAAAGTTCCTGTGGTCACCAGAGTACCTCCAACAATGGCCTCCCTGAAAGATGCTAGAGCTGTGGTGGATGAAGGTGGTTGTACTATTTGGGGTCAGCTTCCTGATATCCCATATAAGTCTGACAAATTTGGTTTGGGTTTCACTACAGAGTCCCAGAAGGCTGTTCGTCGTGCTTGTGCTATTCGTATCACCAATTAGGGGATTATGAAAGACCAGATCAATGCTGTGGGTGACTATGATGAAGAATACAACCTGGATGCTTGGATTTTTCCTACTGTGGGTGCTGGGCTCAATAATTGGAAAGCTGAGGATGTTATTCCTATCTCCTTTAGTCAGGAGTAAATACTATTACTGTGTTGTTGCTTTTAAGTTTGTAATTTCTTGAACAATAAAACTTTCAAGCCTTGTGCCTTACCCGGGGCACAATGGTGTGCTTGTTACGGGCTATCATTTCATTTGCATACTTCATTCAATAAAAATCAGTGGACGTTTCGTTTTCGTAAATATTGTGTTCCTTGTCTTTCGTTTCTTTTTATTTTTGTTTTATCAGCTATGTGTTCTTACACACACCCACATCACTAAAATGCAGATCCTCATCCACTTTGGATCCTGTTGATAACAGTTCTACTATTGCCAATTATAATTTCGAGAATCCGATCTATCAAGCTGAAAACGGAAATGAGGACGATTGTGAAGTACCTATAGAGCTTGCTAGGTTGTTACAACAAGAAGAGAGAGCTATACAGCCACATGAAGAGCCAGTCGAAGTTGTGAATCTGGGAACTGAAGAAAACAGGAAAGAAGTCAAGATAGGGGCTGATTTAGAGGATAGTGTCAAGAGCAGACTGGTTCAAATGTTACGTGACTATGTGGAGATCTTTGCTTGGTCTTATGAAGATATGCCAGGGTAAGATACAGACATTATGGTTCATCGTTTACCAGTAAAAGAAGATTGTCGTCCGAAGAAGCAGAAGGTTCGTCGCATGCGTCCTGAAATGTCAGAAAAGATCAAAGCAGAGGTAATGAAACAGTTCAATGCAGGATTCTTAGCTGTGACTTCTTATCCTCAGTGGGTTGCAAATGTGGTACCGGTACCTAAGAAAGATGGTAAGGTACGTATGTGTGTAGACTACAGGGATTTGAACAAGGCCAGCCCCAAAGATGACTCCCCACTTCCTCATATTGATGTTCTGGTAGACAACACTGCTCAGCATAAGATATTCTCTTTTATGGATGGTTTCTCTGGTTACAATCAAATCAAGATGGCTCCTGAAGATATGGAGAAGACAACATTTGTTACACAATGGGGCACTTTTTGTTATAAGGTGATGCCATTTGGTTTGAAGAATGCAGGGGCAACATATCAGTGTGCTATGGTGGCTTTGTTTCATGATATGATTCATCATGAGATAGAGGTATATGTGGATGATATGATAACCAGGTCTCAGAATGAAGAGCAACATCTTGATCATTTGCATAAATTGTTTGAGAGGTTGAAGAAATACAAGTTGAGATTGAACCCAAACAAGTGTACTTTTGGAGTTAGGTCTGGTAAACTCCTGGGTTTCATAGTCAGTGGAAAAGGTATTGAAGTGGATCCTGCAAAAGTGAAAGCTATAAGAGAGATGCCAGCTCCTCGTACTGAGAAGGAAGTTAGAGGTTTCTTGGGACGACTGAATTACATTGCAAGATTTATTTCCCAATTAACCGCCATCTGTGAGCCAATCTTCAAGTTGTTGAAGAAAGATCAGGTGATGGAATGGAATGATGAGTGCCAGACTGCCTTTGATGAAATCAAGAGATACCTGCTAGAACCACCAATTCTGATGCCACCAGTTGATGGAAGACCTTTGATTATGTACCTAACAGTATTAGACAATTCAATGGGGTGTGTGTTGGGGCAATATGACGAGTCTGGTCGAAAAGAGCAGACAATATACTACCTTAGCAAAAAGTTTACCGACTGTGAAACAAGATACTCACTGCTCGAGAAAACTTGCTGCGCTTTGGCATGGGCTGCTCGCCGACTAAGACAGTATATGTTGACCCATACTACCTTGTTGATTTCAAAGATGGATCCAATCAAGTACATATTTGAGAAACCTGCTCTCTCCGGAAGAATTGCAAGATGGCAAATGATCTTGACAGAATATGATATACAGTATACTACTCAGAAGGCCATTAAAGGAAGTGTTGTGGCTGATCATTTGGCTCATCAAGCAGTAGATGATTATCAGTCAATGAGTCTTGAGTTCCCTGATGAAGATATTATGATTATTACCAAAGAACCTGGACAATATGACGGACCTGAACAAGGATCCCGATGGACTATGGTTTTTGATGGTGCTTCCAATGCACTTGGTAATGGTGTTGGTGTTGTGATCAGTTCCCCTGAAGGTTGTCATACCCCGATTACTGCCAGACTTTGTTTCTATTGTACCAATAACATGGCTGAGTATGAGACATGTATCCTGGGCATCAAGGCTGTCATTGATATGAAGATTCGGTTCCTTGACGTGTATGGAGATTCAGCCCTGGTAGTAAGTCAGATTAAAGGAAATTGGGATACCAAGCATGATAATCTCATTCCTTACAGAGAGCATGTGTTGTCTTTGATCCCACATTTCAAAGAGATTAACTTTGGACATATTCCACGAAGAGAGAATCAGTTGGCAGATGCCTTGGCCACCATGGCATCCATGTTTGAGATCAGTTGGGATGATGAAGCTCCCAAGATTACTATTGATAGATTTGAGAAGCCTGCATACTGCAATGAGATTGACACTGAAGGGGCAGAGGAGAAGCCTTGGTTCTATGAAGTAAAAAGATATCTTGAAGCTCAGGAGTTCCCTGAAGGGGCATCTGTTAAAGATAGGAAGTTTCTGAGAAGGTTTTCTGCTAAGTTCTTTTTGAGTAATGGGATTTTGTACAAGCGCAACCATGACTCAACTATGCTTCATTGTGTGGATAAGAAGGAAGCAACAGAGATTATGGAAGACATGCATGATGGGATCTTTGGCACTCATTCTAGTGGTCATACTATGGCAAAGAAGATATTGAGAGCAGGTTACTATTGGTCCACCATGGAAGCTGATTGCTATCAACACTCCAGAACATGTCACAAGTGTCAAATTTATGCTGATAAAGTCCATATACCTCCATCACCATTGAATGTGTTGACTGCTCCTTGGCCCTTTGCCATGTGGGGCATTGATATGATTGGTGAGATCAAACCTACTGCTTCTAATGGGCATCGCTTCATCCTGGTTGCTATTGATTACTTCACGAAGTGGGTGGAGGCAGCTTCATTTGCATCTGTTACCAAGAATGTTGTGGCTCGATTCATTAGAAATAATCTCATATGTAGGTATGGCATCCCTGAAAGGATTATTACTGACAATGGCTCTAATCTGAACAACACTATGATTACTGATCTCTGCACGTAGTTCAAGATTAAGCATCACAACTCTTCTCCGTATCGTCCAAAGATGAATGAGGCAGTTGAAGCTGCTAATATGAACATTAAGAAGATTGTACAAAAGATGACTGTTACTTACAAGGATTGGCATGAGATGTTACCATTTTCTCTTCATGGTTATCGTACTACAATACGTACTTCAACAGGGGCAACCCCATTCTCCTTAGTCTATGGTATGGAAGCAGTTCTGCCCATTGAAGTTCAGATTCCCTCCTTAAGAATTATGAAGGATGCAGGTTTGGATGAAAATGAGTGGATTCAGACTCGACTTGACCAGATAAACTTGATTGATGAGAAGAGGTTAGCAGCAGTTTGTCATGGCCAGATGTACCAGAAACGAATGATCAAAGCTTTTAACAAGAAGGTTAAGCCAAAGGTATATCAGGCTGGTGACTTGGTAATCAAGCGTATCATATTACCACAGGGTGATCCTAGGGGAAAATGGACTCCTACATATGAAGGACCATTTGTAGTCAAGACAGTATTCTCAGGAGGTGCCATGATACTTACTACTATGGATGGTGAAGACTTCCCGCAGCCTGTAAACGCAGACATAGTTAAAAAATACTACGCATGAAAAGAGACCCGCTAGGTTGACAGGCCTAGGCAAAAATAAGGGCATCCCGGCAAACCAAAAGGGTTTGGGCAAAAATTAGGGATATATATAAAAAGATGTACACCCGGCAAGTCGAAAACCTGAAAAGGCGGCTTGGGCAAAAAAGGGTATCCCGATGGATTGAAAACCTGAAAGGGCAATCCATGCAAAAGTTAGGGATTAAAGCGTATGATTATGTTTCGTTTGGATCACCCATGAAACTGCAACCAGTTGTGTTACTCACTCAATGCTCGAACAGATAAAGCTCAATCCAATCGTTTCCGTCTCAACAGCAAGAAGATGAGATACTTAAAGATAATGGCAATAGTAGAATTGAAACTCAATAGGATTATTTCCCACATAGCTGATTCTCCTTGTTTTGTAAAATTTTATGACAAAATCCTCTTACTAGGGTTTATGTCTCCTTGTACAAACCTACCTATGTATAGGTCACTTTTTGATATAAATAAAATTCCATTTTTGAATCCAGATTTACTTTTACCCTATTTACATAAGCGAAACGTCCATTGGTTGTGTTTGAATGTGTGTATGCTTTTGAATATGATTGATGTTTACCAGAAATGCATGAAAATGCAGTAATAGTATTTACTAAGGACGAATGAGGGAAGGATTTCGACGAAGCTTCGCCGGTTCATCTCTACAAAACAGTTACAAACCCTCAGTAGGGCAAATCCATCTTCATAAAGTCAAATCTCCCCTGGAATTTATATCCATCTCTTTTATCCTCATACGGATATTCGGGAATTTACTTTCCAATAAGAGTACGACGAACGAAGACGGGAGGTTGTATATACCTTACTATCCCCAGCAGACGGGAGGTTATATATACCTTACTATCCCCAGCAGACGAAAGGTTATGTATACCCTACTATCAAACGAAGACGGGAGGTTATGTATAATATAGTATCAAGCAAGACGGGAACAAGTTCCTTATATTCTTCAGCAACGAATCGGGATTTATTTTCCCTGGCCAGCAGTTGTTATACGAAGATATCCAGACGCTTCAGGCAGCATGATGCATACATACATCATCTACATCATGTCATACATATACATAAATACATAATACATTACTTAGGTGCATCATATCATACATGCATACATAATGCATAAACTAATATTACCATACAGGATGCTACCTTGTTTTCAGGTTAATTCTCCAGCAAATAAATTTCATCAACAAATTGTGACTATTGGGCCGTTGTTCATCTTCCCAAAAGTTATCATTTCCTCAGGATGTCGTTTATCTTCCTGAAAGCTTCTCATACCTCAGGATTGCTTTATCCTCCTGAAAGCATATCATTACCTTGGGCCGTTGTTTATCTTCCCAAAGGTTACCACTTCCTCAGGACTGATTTATCCTCCTGAAAGCATATTATCATTCCTTCAGAACGTTGTTTATCCTTCTGAAAGCTTCTTATACCTCAGAACGTTGTTCATCTTTCTGAAAGCATATCATCACCTCAGGATGTTGTTTATCCTCCTGAAAGCATATTATTATCTCCTCAGGACGTTGTTATCCTCCTGAAAGCTATCAATCCCTCAGGACTGCTTTATCCTCCTGAAAGCATATTATTACCTTGGGTCGTTGTTTATCTTCCCAAAGGTTATATCATTACCTCAGGAATGCTTTATCCTCCTGAAAGCATATCATTCCCTCAGGACTGCTTTATCCTCCTGAAAGCATATTATTTCCTTGGGCCGTTGTTTATCTTCCCAAAGGTTATATCATTACCTCAGGACTGCTTTATCCTCCTGAAAGCATATCATTACCTTGGGCCGTTGTTTATCTTCCTAAAGGTTACCACTTCCTCAGGACTGCTTTATCCTCCTGAAAGCATATTATACCTCAGAACGTTGTTCATCTTTCTGAAAGCTATCATCACTTCCTCAGGATGTTGTTATCCTCCTGAAAGCTATCAATCCCTCAGGACTGTTTTATCCTCCTGAAAGCATATTATTACCTTGGGCCGTTGTTTATCTTCCCAAAGGTTACCACTTCCTCAGGACGTTGTTTATCTTCCTGAAAGCTATCACCCCTACCTCAGGACGTTGTTTATCCTCCTGAAAGCATATTATTTCCTCAGAACGTTGTTTATCCTTCTGAAAGCATATCATTTCCTCAGGACATTGGTTATCCTCCTGAAATTTATTACCACTACCTCGGGATGTTGTTTATCATCCTGAAAGCTATCATTATACCTTCATATTTTGGACTGCTTTATCCTCCAAGAAATGTACCTGAAGAATCTTTTTCCAAGTGGCATCTTTAAGCCCACTCAAGCATACTCAACTAGTCATCAGTATCACTCTACGCACCGGTGAGTGCAAATTTTTGGGCTTTTGTGTTCAATCCCCTTCAACCTTCCAGGTCACGACTGGCAAATATACCAATCTAACCCCTCAGGTTTCAGAAAATTGAACAGGGGCAGCTGTTGCACCCCAAAATTTGCCCTCACAATACAAGACTTTGTGTGCTAAGAGGTTCACAATATTTACAAGACCTTTCATGAGGTTCATGAAGTTTACAAGACACTTTATGAGGTTCACAAGGTTCACAAGATTCACAATACTTACAAGACCTTTCATGAGGTTCATGAAGTCTACAAGACACTTTATGAGGTTCACAAGGTTCACAAGACCTCCCATTAGGTTCACAAGGTTCACAAGACATCTTATGATGGTTCACAAGGTTCACAAAGTTCACAAATAGTCAGAAGAGTTGACAATTCCCTCAGACAATGCACCTCCTAAGCAGTGCATCCAAAACTAGGGTTTTGGCTTTAATCAGGCTAAATGAATTTCCAAGACTTCAAGTGAGCTTCATAGCATCTTATATGTGTGTAAGAACCCCCATGACAAGTTTCAAGACTTTTCTCAAAGGTTTGCTCAGTCAGATAATCAGATAAGTCAAAATCAGTCAAAGCAGTTAAAAAGTCAAACTGAGGTCAACTGTGGTCAAACCAAAGTCAAACTTCATGATTTTTTGCCAACATCAAGTATATTAAGTAAAATTCATCATTTGATCAAGGGTTGATCATGTTTCATCAAGGAGATTTCAGATCATCAAGAATCAGGAGTTTCTAAATTAGGGTTTCCTCAGTAAAAGTCAACTGAACTTTGACCAGCCATAACTTTCACATGCTTCATCACCAAGTCTCCATCCAAATCTCATTTTGAAGGAAATTGAACTCTCTACAACTTTGTGTCTCACAAGCCAAGCCCAAAAATGCTTCATTTGGAAGGTATGAGCTAAGACATTATAGGTCCTTTTGAAAGTCAACAAAAAGTCAACAACTTCAAAAGGGCATAACTTGAGAATGGTAAATGATATGAACATGAAACCAGTGGGGTTGGTTAGAGGACTCTTCAAGCTTTCCAAAATGTCTAAGAACATTCTCATAGCATTAAAATTGAAGGATGTGTGCCCTTGCAAAGTTGAGAAATTTTAGGGAAGTTTATGAAGCAAATGGAGGTTTAAAACCAAATTTTGTTAAGTGGGCTGAACTTTTAATGACCCAAAGCAATCCATGACATCATGCACGAAAATTCTTTGATATTTTCATAATTTTTATTTTATTTAATTAATTTATTATGATTTTTTATACTAAAAATCATTTTAAATTTAAATAAAATATTAAATGTGAAGATTTAAAATTGTTTTTGATTCTAGAAGGTCATGAATTCAGTATGGATCAAATTGATACAAAGATAATGTTGATTGGCTTGAAATAGAAAGTGTTTATGCAAAAATATTTGAATTTCAAAGCTTATCTTTTTGAATCTTTTTGGATCAAATCTTCCTCACAAACATCAATTTTTTTGACCTAGAATGATCACACTATAAGTACATAACTTAACCATACTCATTGGACACGATTTCCAGCCTCCCAAGTGTAAGTTCATATTTTCAAAAACCTCTCCAAAACTCAAATTCGGTTTCCCTTCTACAAGGTATTTGAAGGTATTTTAAGGACACAAGAATGTTCACTAAGCTTCATTGAGTCGAAACCAATGATCATTTGCATCCAAAACATCTCATATCACATAAACCGAATCCCTTTTGTTCTTGAAATTAATTTTTTCGATTTCAATTGTTTAACCATTATTAATGAATTTTGTTTGTTTATTTGTGATTGTTTGAAGCTTTGGATGAATTCTGGATAGTTTAATTTGATTTTCATGAACTGATACGAATTTCACCATGGCTAGGGTTTATGGCCTCCATTAGGGTTTCACATTCAAGCTAATATAAATCCATTCTAAAAACATAGATCAATGCCAAATTGTCTCTGGATCATGTTTGAACAATTAATTGGGTGAAATTTTACAGTTTGTATGGTGTATAAGATTCATAGGTCTTGCTGCAAATTTGAAATTTGCAGGAAATCTGGTGGGTAATTTCGCAGCAAAATTCGCATTGCCAGAGGTTGAAGATGATCCCCCAGCGCGCGCATTCTGGAATTTGAAAGTTGTTGTAATATTTTATGTTTTGTTTCTGTTTTATTTCACAAGCATTGTGGTTGTCCCAGTGGTGAAGTGTGCGCGTGTGATGCTTATAGGCCTGGGTTCGAATCCTGGCTTCCCAAATTTTTATTGTTTTTTCAGTTTATTCATTAGATATCATATATTATGTATTATTGCCATTATAATATCAGGTGCGCTCTCCCAGCTGGATTGGTTAAGGTGCTTGTGTGTATTGTGAAGGTCCTGGGTTCGATCCCCCCAGGCCTTTTGTGTTTTTTTTTATTTTTTATGATATTTCCAGGAACAAAGCACAAAAGCAATTGGACCTCCTCCTTTACTACTTGCGCACAGGCTGGCCCAGTGGTTGTTGTTGCTGGTTTGAGTGTGTGAAAGCAAGATGTGCTGGGTTCAATTCCCAGCCAGGTAAGTTTTCCTTTTCTTTTTATTTCTATTTGTTTTGCTTATTATTAATATTAATTAATTAAAATTATAATCTTAATTTAATCCTAATATGTTTCATAAATATAAATCCTAATAATATTTTCTAAAACAAATTGTTTTTTTTTATTAATAGGTATATTTAATTTATTTGTATGATTAGATTAATATTTAATATTTAACATTTTTTATATAAAATCTAATTATTTTTTTATAAACCCTAAAAAACACATTTTTCTCA
Organism: Lathyrus aphaca; assembly: GCA_963966055.1. Lineage (NCBI taxonomy): Eukaryota > Viridiplantae > Streptophyta > Magnoliopsida > Fabales > Fabaceae > Lathyrus > Lathyrus aphaca. Next base: position 103,269,259 of record OZ014520.1, on the reverse strand, counting down.
AACCCTAATTTTTCTTCTTTTATTTATTTAATGCTATTATTTGTATATATTATATTCATGATTTAATTAAAATTCTTAATTTAATTTTTTATTAATATATAAATTGTTTATAATTTAAAATTTTTGTATGTAATATGTTTAAAAATTAAAATTCTTAATATGACAATATGACATAATTTATTTATAATTTAATTTTTGCATGTAAATAATTTTATTATATGTTTAAAAATATGTAAAAAATTGCTAATTTAATTTTTATAATTATAATTCTATTTTCATATTATGTTCATAATTAATTTATTATATAATTTATACATAACTTAAAAATTTTATAATGATTAGCATAATTGTTTATATTTTAATATTAAATAATAATTGTTTATAAAATTGATTTTTTTTTTGCTTATTTCATTATCATTATTAATTATATTCTTATGATATTTGTTTAGTACTAACCCCATTTAATTTAGTATTATTTTTATTATTTTTTTATTTTCACTAACCCAATTATAATTATTTATTTATTTTACTTATGCTATTTAAATTGCTTTATTATTATTATTGTAATTGCTCCTTAGTGTAATATTTAATAGTAATGTTTAAATTATTTATTTTATGCTATGGTTAGTAAATAGGGAGTGTAAACATACTTGTAATATAAAATTAATTTAGATCATTTAAATGTAAAGATAAATATTTAAATTGAACACTCACACACGTAAGTCGATCTTTGATCGCCATCTCACTTCCTTAGGGATACCTCTCATGTTGCCTATTCAAAAAGGTCAAGTAGGGTGTATAAAGCAAAAGTCCCTCAGAATAAAGTCATCTAGTCCCTTAACAGATAAAAGATCAAGTCCCTTTCGAATGTTGCCTTCGTAATGATCTTGTCCCTCTCGAATAAAGATGATAGTCCCTCCAAAATTGCTTATACACCCCACAGTTGCCTAAATAAACAGATGTCCCTTCACTTGTCCCTCACATCCAAGGTAATGACTACCTATTCCTTAATAATAGGGATAGTCTTACCATTTAAAGGATTCAAGAACAGAAAAGACTTAAACTTAGGGTAGGTTCCTCTTAGATACTTGCTCACTCTTCAAAACATTTCAAATACTTCACACATTTTAAACAATTTTCAAAACAAAGGTTTTTTACGCATCCGTACATGGATCATTATGAAACTCTTAAGAAAATTTTTATTCACACACTTCACATTTCAAAAACATTTTAAAGTGAGCTAAGTAACTAAGAGCCCATGGATAACCATGGATGTAAAGGGTGCTAACACCTTCCCTTTACATAACCTACCCCCCGAACCCAAAAATCTTTTAAAAGGTCTTTCCTTTTCTTTTATGCTTTTCCTTTGGATAAAATAAAAGTCGGTGGCGACTCTTGCTATCCGCAACATAACTAAAGTCAGTTCTCCCACCGTGTTACACCCACCATGTTAAACCACCTGAATTTAAATCTGTTCTCCCCCTTACCTTAAATTTGTGTGAAAATTCCTACGAATTTCTTCAAGAATTAGGTGCCCTAGGTTGACCTTCCTCTTCATAGCCTCTTGGTTCTTTCACAAAGTTTTTACGATTAATATTTTACTAATCCTCTGTTTTGACTAATTCAGTTTTAACCTCCACCTTAACATTTTACTAAACTGCCCGTTATTCCAAATAATAATATCAATTTTAATTATAATATTACCCATATTGTTTCATGAATATAATTATAATAATAATAGTAATTAAATGGTGTTGTCATTATTATTCGTACACTCGCTATTACTAATCGCATTCGATTCTACTCGTCCCACTAGGACACAACACCAAAACAACACGACATACGCCTTAAACAAGGCCAACATAACACCAAAAATACCCGACAATTAAATATTAAAAATGAGGTGTTACAACTCTCCCCCACTTAGAATATTTCCGTCCTCGAAAATGTACCTGATGAGAAAAGTTTCAGATACGACTCTCGCATCCTGCTTTCCAGCTCCCAGGTCACACTTCCACCAGCAACTCCATCCCAAGCTACTCTCACCAGAGGAATCTCTTTACCTCTGAGTTGCTTCATCTTGCGATCCTCAATTCTTATCGGCATCGCTTCCACAGTAAGATTCTCCCTAACTTGCACCTCATCCCTCTGAATAACATGAGATGGGTCAGACACATACTTCTGAAGTTGTGATATATGAAACACATCATGCAAGTTTGAAAGCTCTGGCGGTAACGCCACTTTATATGCAATAGTTCCAACTTTCTGCAAAATTTGATATGGTCCAATGAACTTAGGATCCAACTTCTTCGATTTCAAAGCACATCCAACACCTGTCATTGGATTAACCCTCAAAAACAGGTGATCACCTTTAGAAAATTCTAATTCTTTTCTCCGCTTATCATGATAGCTCTTCTGTCTACTTTGAGACGTTTTCATCTTTTCTCTAATCATCTGAATTGCCTCAGTAGTCTGTTGTACAATTTCAGGTCCAAGCACCACATTTTCACCAGTTTCATACCAACATAAAGGCGTTATACACCTTCTACCATACAAATCTTCAAACGGCGTCATTCCGACACTAGAATGGTAACTATTATTGTACGTGAACTCAATTAATGGAAAATGAGTATCCCATGCACCACCCTGTTCTAATACACAGGTCCTCAACAAATCTTCTAAAGTCTGAATAGTTCTTTCTGACTGACCATCCGTCTGCGGATGATAAGCCGAACTCAACTTCAATTTTGAACCCAAAGCCTCTTGTAAACTTTTCCAAAATTCAGAAGTGAACCTCGGATCTCTATCTGATATTATACTCGAAGGAACACCATGCAGTTTCACAATTATCATGATGTAAATTTCAGCCAACTTCATCAACGGAAAACTCATGTTAATCGGAATAAAATGTGCGGATTTTGTAAGTCTATCCACAACAACCCAAATGACATCAAATCCCCTCGCCTTATTTGGCAAACTAGTAACAAAGTCCATAACCATACTATCTCACTTCCATTCTAGAATCTCTAACGATTACTTCATTCCTGAAGGCTTCTGACGCCCCACCTTCGATTTCTGACACACCAAACAAGCATACACAAATTGTGCTATATCCTTCTTCATGCCAAACCACCAAAATAATTTCTTTAAATCCTGATACATCTTCGTAGCTCCTGGATGAATACTTAAGCTACTACAATGACTCTCTTCTAAAATTGCCTTTTTCAACTCGACATTGTCTGACACACAAATTTTCCCCGGAACCTCAACACACTAGAATATTTACCTGGAAATCACTTTCAGAATCATTTCCTCCTATAGGCATCCAGTCTACCAACTTCACATCAAGTATCTGATTCTATTTAATAACATCTAAGAAATCATTATTTACCTTCAACATTCCAAGTCTAACACTCTCATGTGTTGTTTCACAAACCATACTCAAATCTCCAAACTGTTCAATTAATTATAATTCTTTTACCATCAATGACAACATATGAATTGCCTTGCGGCTCAACGCATCCGTTACAACATTAGCCTTACCCGGATGATAACTCAAATTAAAATCATAATCTTTTCAGAAATTCCAACCATCTTTGTTGCCTTATATTTAGCTCTTTCGGATCAAATAAGTACTTCAAACTTTTATGGTCACTAAACACTTCAAATCTTGACCCATACAAATAGTGCCTCCAAATCTTCAACACAAAAACCACTGTTGCTAATTAGAGATCATGAGTAGGATAATTCCTCTCATGCACTCTTAACTGTCTGGAAGCATAAGCCACCACCTTACCGTCTTGCATCAATACACCACCTAGTCCCATCTTGGACGCATCACAATATACCACAAAAGGTTCATCGGGACTTGGTAAAACCAACACTGGTGTCGTAGTCAATTTCTTCTTCAATTCTTCAACACTTTCCTCACAAGTTGCATCCCAAATAAACGCTTGACTCTTCCTAGTCAATTGAGTCAACGACAATGCTAAATTTGAAAAGCATTAAATAAATCTTCTATAATAACCTGTTAATCCCAGAAAACTTCGAATCTCCGTTACAGTTTTCGGAGGTTCCCATTGCAACACAACACTAACCTTAGAAGGATCCACTGTTATACCATCACCAGAAATAACATGAACTAAGAAACTCACATTATCAAGCCCGAATTCACACTTCGATAACTTAGCAAACAATTTGTTATCTTTCAATACCTGCAAAGCAACTCTCAAATGTTCCTTATGATCATCTTCATTCTTAGTATAAATAAGTATATCATCAATAAACACCACAACAAACTGATCTAAATAAGAATGGAAAATACAGTTCATATACTCCATAAATACACCAGGTGCATTAGACACTCCGAAAGGCATCACAACATATTCATAATGTCCATATCAATTTCTAAACACAGTCTTCTGAATATCACCTTCTTTCACTCGAATCTGATGGTAACTCGACCTTAGATCAATCATACTAAAAACACGTGCACCAACTAGCTGATCCATTAAGTCATCAATCCTAAAAAGCGAATACTTATTCTTAATGGTCACCTTATTCAACTGATGGTAATCGATGCACAACTGCATACTACCATCCTTCTTTTTCACCAACAATACTGGAGCTCTCCACGACGACTCACTTGGCCTGATAAAATTCTTATTCAGCAACTCTCCAATTTGAGATTTCAACTCAACCAATTCTGACGCAGACATCCTATACGATGCCATAGAAATAGGCCTTGTACCAGGAATAAGGTCAATGATAAATTTAACTTCTCTTGTCGAAGGTAATTCCGTAATATCATCAAGAAATACTTCCGGAAACTCATTCACAATAGGCAACTCACTAACTGATACTTTACAGTCCACTGATAACGACGCAAATAATGCAAACACCTTTGCCTCATCTTCCAACAAAGTCCTCAACTCTTTAGTAGATAAGGAACTAGCCAATGTTTCCTCTTCAGGAGTAAGAAATAATAACTTCTTCCTATAGCAATCAATATAAACTTGGTTGAACTCCAACCAATTCATGCCCAAAATAACATCCATATTTCCAAGCGGTAAACAAATCAAATCCACATAGAAATCTCTATCAAAAATAGTGAACGAACACTTCAAACATACTAAAGATGTAACCACAAAACCAATAGATGGAGTTTCAATTGTCATCCTCTTCTCTAGAGTAGACAGCACAATCCTAACCTTCTCACACAATCAACAAAAATAAACGAGTGTGTTGCACTCATATCAATAATATAAATCAAAGGAGTACTATTAATAAAACAAGTACCTTTGACAGAACGCTCCTCATTAGTGGATTGGGATCCCACTAAAGCAAATACTTTACCACTGGTTCCTTGAGTCTTCTTCGGTTTCTGACAAGCCGTACTAATATGACCCTGTTCACCACAATTGAAACAAGTAGGCATAATAACTATGCAGTCAGCTAACACATGACTTGTCCTCCCTCCCACAGTTGAAGCACTTCTTAACTTCATTATGGCAAGTATTAGCACAATGACCCGTGCTTCCACATCTAAAACACTTCACAGGATTGGGATTTACCCCTCCCCCACTTGGCTTCATGTCAGCAGTAGACTTCTGTTTACCTTTATCCGCCAGAGCACTATAAGGAGTACCCCCAAACCTCTTTTTACCCTTCTTCTCATTCATAACCTTGTAGTGAGCAATCTGAGCCCTGTTATCATTATCATAAATCCTGCTCCTACTCACCAGCTCTGGATAGTTCCTGATCTTCTAGAAAGCATTGCCCTGTTTGTCTCAAGACGCAACCTGTTCTCAAATTTCAAACACTTCGAAGTCATAACATCTTCAGTGTTGTAGTGTGTACAATATTGCACCAGCTCTTCAAACTTTGCGATGTACTTAGCCACAGTCATATTACCCTGCTTCAATTCCAGAAATTCAACCTCTCTAGCATTGCGAATGTCTTATAGAAAGTATTTCTCCAAAAACTCACCTCGAAACACAACCCAAGTAACAGCAGTACTTGCAGTCTCCAACCCATGGCGATTGTTGTCCCATCAGACCTCAGTTTCACCCTCAAGCATATGAGTACCAAACCTCACCTTCTAATCGTCATTGCACTCCATGGTACTGAATATCTTCTCAATTTCTTCAGCCATTTCTGTGCAGCCTCTGGATCCAAAATACCCCCTTCATATGTAGGCGGCTAGTTACTTCTGAACTGATCCAGATCACGAAATTCAACATTCCCAACAGCTGAACCAATGTTCTCAACAACTTGTTCCATGGCTTGCATAGTAGCAGCAAGTGCAACATCATTCCTTCCTACCATACTAATGAAGGAAAATTGCGATCTAAACGCAGCGGAAAACAAAAAATTTTCCTTTAGCGATCCTTACGAATGAGCATGGTCAGTGATAGAATCGTTACCTCTTTGTGGCGATTCAGATCTTTGATGCAGCGATCACAAGCATTGATGAAGTGCAACGCCTCTACTTAGTCCACACGAACAGCTTCCGGTCACAGTGCTAGCTGCTTACGAACGAAATTATTTGAGTGAGAATCAAAAACGAAATTGCATCAAGTAAAAGCTTCATCACAAGGGTTCCTTTTATAGACTCTCTTGTGGGCTGCGGGCTAAAAGCCCAATTCACATGATCCATAATAATATTATATATTATTATAATAACTATTATTATAATAAATATATTTATTTTATTATTATTTTATAACCATTATAAAATAACAATAATTATTATTATATTATCCGAATTTCTATTTTTCACTTAAGTGCACCGTACCTTACGGTGTTCCTTTGATTTCTCTATCTCTCATCAAATTGTCCTTATGTGTGTGACCCTGTAGGATTTCGTAACGTTGGTAATTATATTAAATTATATATTTAACATAATAAACAGTGAGCGGTATCTAGCAACACATCACTGCTACCCAAGTCACGAAAATGTCATGTGATCTGACAAAACCTTTTTCGTGATAATATATGTTTGTACAATTACCCTTTTGCCCCTATGTCTATATTGAACACAAGGCATACACTGTGTCATCCTTGTCCAGTTCAATATTGGGCCCTTAGACATTTCTCCTGTTATGCAGGATTGGCAAATTCCATCTAGGACACTCATGTCCCTCAACATGCTTCGTGGAGTGCCCATCAACTGTCTTTATGATCATCCAGTTACGGATAATGTTTAATCAGCAATAAAGCACCCGACTCTACATCTAGGGTCCATAGTGGTTTCAGGTCGAAGGGTGGTAATACACCATTATCACCATGAGAATAACTTATGACACTTTGCATAACATACTATGTAGTATTCTCATAGCGGGTCAATCCGGTATAAATATTACTCCTAATATTTATACCTATGTCAAGACTTGATAACTCTTTATCCATGATCCATGAGATGTGATCATCAGTCTATCTTCATAATAGTCTCAATGCTTTAATGTTATCCCACTTTGCAATAAAGCTTGACTACGGATATTTTAAGAATAATGTCTTTATGTTTAATGGGATCTCATGATTAAGTCACACTTAACATTTCATTAAACAGACTAACTATTCTAGGGACTTTATTATTCTGAAAGACAAACATAATAAAGAAATGCCTTTTATTATTAAACGAATAATCCGATACAAGTACCAAAAAGTATTGGCCTCTAGGGCTTACACCAACAATCTCCCACTAGCACTAGAGCCAATTAGGCATACCCTTAATACCCATAGATCTAGTATGACCATCATGCTTCTGTTGCGCAAGAGGCTTTGTTAATGGGTCAGCGATATTGTCAAGTGTAGGTACTCTGCATATCTTCACATCTCCCCGATCGATTATCTCTCGAATGAGGTGATAACGCCTAAGTATGTGTTTGGATCGTTGGTGAGATCTAGGCTCCTTAGCTTGTGCGATAGCACCATTGTTATCACAATATAAACCAATGGGATCCACAATGCTAGGGACTATGCCAAGTTCACTAATGAACTTCTTGATCCAAACAGCTTCCTTTGCTGCATTTGAGGCAGCAATATATTCGGCCTCAGTTGTAGAATCAACAACTGTTTCCTGCTTTGAACTTTTCCAGCTCACAGCGCCACCATTGAGACAGAACACATAACCAGATTGTGATCTAAAATCATCCTTATCTGTCTGGAAGCTAGCATCAGTGTAACCAATTACATCAAGCTCTTCCTGACCTCCATATATCAAGAATGAATCCTTAGTCCTTCTCAAGTACTTAAGGATATCCTTGACAGCTACCCAGTGAGCATCACCGGGATCAGATTGGTACCTACTCGTTGCACTTAATGCATACGAGACATCTGGTCGAGTACATAACATGGCATACATGATAGATCCTATTGCAGATGCATATGGAATCTTATTCATGCGATCCCTTTCTTCCTTAGTTGAAGGGGATTGTGTTTTTGATAAACACAGACCATGTTGCATAGGTATGAATCCTTTCTTGGAATCATGCATATTAAAGCGTCTCAACACTTTATCTATGTATGTACTCTGACTTAGGCCAAGCAGTTTTTGTGATCTATCTCTATAGATCCTAATTCCTAATATATAGGCTGCTTCACCTAGGTCTTTCATAGAAAAACAATTCCCTAACCAAGTATTCACTTGTTGCAAGGTAGGGACATCGTTTCCAATGAGTAATATGTCATCTACATATAATACCAGAAACACGATCATGCTCCCACTAACCTTCTTGTAGACACAAGGTTCATCTTCATTTTTGATGAATCCATATTGTTTTACGGTTTCATCAAAACGAAGATTCCAGCTTCTGGAAGCTTGCTTCAATCCATAGATTGATCGCTGTAACTTGCATATCTTTTGGGCATCTTGCGGTATGTCAAATCCTTCAGGTTGTGTCATGTACACATCCTCAAGAAGATTCCCATTAAGGAAAGCAGTTTTGACATCCATCTGCCATATTTCATAATCATGATATGCAGCGATGGCAAGTAAAATCCGAACAGATTTAAGCATTGCAACTGGTGAAAAGGTTTCATCATAGTCAACCCCATGAATTTGTTTATAGCCTTTTGCAACCAGTCTTGCTTTATAGGTATGTACCTTACCATCCATGTCAGTCTTCTTCTTGAAGACCCACTTGCATCCTATAGGGTTAACTCCTATAGGAGGTTCTACCAAGGTCCAAACCTGGTTTGTGTACATGGAATCCATTTCAGATTTCATGGCTTCTAGCCACTTCTCAGACTCAGGACCAATTATGGCCTCTTTGTAGGTCACAGGCTCATCTTGATCCATGAGTAATACATCACCCTGATCACTTATGAGATATCCATATCTCTCAGGTTGGTGACGTGTCCTGCTTGACCTACGCTGGTCTTGTTCTACTTGAGCAGGTTGCTCTTCCACAACTACTTGTGTTTCCTGCTCTAGTTCCTCCATAGGTGTTTCAATGTTTTGTGATTCTTGAATTTCTTCAAGCTCTATTTTCCTCCCACTGTTTCCTTTGGAAATAAAATCCCTTTCCAGAAAGACTCCAGTTCGAGCGACAAACACTTTGCCCTCAGAAGGATTGTAGAAGTAATATCCTCTTGTTTCTTTAGGATATCCCACAAATAAGCATTTGTCAGATTTGGGCTCAAGCTTGGTTGAAATTTGTCGTTTGACGTAAACTTCGCAACCCCAAATCTTCATGTAAGACATATGTGGTTTCTTACCACTCCATATCTCATATGGTGTCTTATCAACCTTTTTGGATGGAACACGGTTAAGTGTGTAAGCTGCTGTTAATAATGCATGTCCCCAAAAGGAGTTTGGAAGATCGGCGTGACTCATCATGGATCGGACCATGTCTAACAAGGTTCGATTTCTTCTCTCAGATACACCATTCCATTGTGGTGTTCCAGGAGGAGTAAGTTGGGATAGAATCCCATACTCTTTTAGATGGTCATCAAATTCTAGGCTTAAATATTCACCGCCTCGATCTGATCGAAGAACTTTAATATTCTTCCCTAGTTGGTTTTGTACTTCATTCTTGAATTCCTTGAACTTTTCAAAGGACTCAGATTTGTGTTTCATTAAATACACATATTCGTATCTACTGAAGTCATCAGTGAAAGTGATGAAGTACTGAAAACCTCCTCTGGCTGGTATGTTCAGTGGTCCACATACATCAGTATGTATGAGTGCCAAAAGATCATTAGCCCTTTCACCTTTTCCTGTGAATGGGGACTTTGTCATCTTTCCAATTAAACAAGATCTGCATGTCTCATATGATTCATAATCAAAAGAGTCCAAGAGTCCATCTTTATGGAGTTTGGAAATGCGTTTCTCATTTATGTGGCCTAATCGACAGTGCCAATGGTAAGTTGGATTCAACTCATTAGGTTTCAACCTTTTAGTATTAATGTTATAAATTGGCATTTCAAGATCAAGGACATATAGTCCATTATTCATTTTTGCAGTAGCATAGAATATATCATTCAAATAAATGGAGCAACAATTGTTCTTTATTATGAATGAAAAACCAAACTTGTCCAAACAAGAAACGAAAATAATATTCCTGCTAATTGCAGGTACATAATAACAGTTCTCTAACTGAATTATTAAACCACTAGGTAAAGTTAAAACATAAGTTCCTACAGCTAAAGCAGCAACCTTTGCTCCATTGCCAACTCGTAGGTCAACTTCACCTTTTGCCAAATCTCTACTCCTTTTTAGCCCCTGCACATTAGTACAAATGTGAGAACCGCATCCAGTATCTAATACCCATGATGCAGAAGTAGATAAATTAATTTCAATAACAAAAATACCTGAATTTGAAGTCTCTACTCCATTTTTCTTATCTTCCAGGTACTTTGGGCAATTTCTCTTCCAATGTCCGGTCTTACCGCAATGGAAGCAAGTGCCCTCCTTTGCTATTCCTCCACTAGGCTTCAAAACAGGAGGAGTGGGTTTGGGTTTGGCAACTTCCTTGCCTTTCCCTCTACCACCCTGTTTGATGGGCCTCTTGTTCTGTTTCTTTCCATTACTGACCATCAGAATGGATTTCCCTTTTGTCTTCATATTCTGCTCAGCAGTTCTCAACATGCCTAGCAGTTCTGGAAGACTTTTGTCCAAGTCATTCATATTGAAATTCAGGACAAACTGACTGAAGCTCTCTGGCAACGATTGCAAGATCAGATCAATCGCAAGTTCTTTTCCAAGGGGAAACCCTAATCTGTCAAGGTTCTCCACATACCCAATCATCTTGAGTACATGGGGACTTACAGGGGCTCCCTCAGCTAACTTGCTGTTAAAAAGGGACTTTGAAACCTGAAACCTCTCATTTCTTGCTTGCTCTTGATAAAGCATTTTCAGATGTCCGATCATATCGAACGCAGACATGTTCTCGTGTTGCTTTTGCAACTCAGAGTTCATGGTAGCAAGCATGAGGCAAGCGGTTTCATTGGCATCATCGAAATGCTTCTTATAAGCATCTCTTTCTGCCTTTGGTGCAGAACTAGGAGGTTCCTCCTCAGGAACTGGTGTCTCCAAGACATACAGCTTCTTATCGTGCTTGAGGACAATCCTCAGATTACGGTGCCAATCCAGGAAATTTGTCCCAGACAATTTTTCCTTATCTAGGATGGATCGCAAAATATTGTTCGATGTGTTTGTTGTCATGGTAATCTACAAGAGAAATATGAAAATATAAGTATCATTAAAACAACATATTTAATTAGGCCTTTAATCAAATATGCTCCCACTATTTTATTCAAAACAAATGACCCTCATCATTTGATTCGGAAAATCCCGTTGGAAGACTTTCTAGTGGGTCGAGATCCATGTTTCACTTTGTTTTAAGTCAGCGTTAGGCTGATTACACAAAACTAAGTTATTTAGGTAGGAACTCCTTCCAATTGTATCTCATACAACTCTCGAATATTTTCAATTGGGTGAATAACTCCTTATTCTGATCCATCACATGAATCATTCCCAATTCTTGCTTCTAAACATGTATAATCTTATTATAATTTGTTTAGTTAAGTTTGACCCATTGTTTTAGCAATTGGATATTACAATTATCCCATCACACCTTACTAATATAGAACATGCACCTCGCGTAGGCGAAACCTACAATGCTCGATACTAGTCTTGATGAGTGCTAAAAATTGGAAAGCATAAACTTAATATTTAATTTTGAGGGAATTTGTTATTAGTTTGATCTCACCGGCTTAACATGCAAAACGTCTCTCACATGCATCAACATACAATTACATGCATCAACATACATATAAAAAGATACAATTATGGCCCCTAACGCAATTGTTCTCTCAAGCCAATGAGAGAACCTAAGCTAACCTAATAACGATCTAAGCTTCTCCAAGCATGATCTCCAAGGTTATCCTCCTTTAATATTGAATACTTCCTTTTTCTTCATAACATAATATTACATTACATATAAGAAAACTCGTTTTACATACGAGGGAGTGAGATGAGAAAAGAAGTTACATAAAGAGATTGAGAGAGAGGCACGACTCGCAGGCCGTATTTAAAAATCCCAAAACAATAATAAAGGATAAACTAAGGCCATAACTGATCACCACAAATAAATAATAATAAACACACTTTTATTATTAGTTTAAAATTCCGATAAATAAATAAACTAAATTAAATTTCGGCTGATTGATCACACTTTGCAGACTTAGTCGGGGGTTCCGCTGCCCGGTCAGCGGACGGTGGTTCCTGCACAACTTTTGTGCATTTACAACCCCAACCGGAAAAGTCTGCGGCAATACAACACTTGTACTGCCATTAATCCTAATGCAACAATTTCATGCCGTCAAACACAACTCGATTGATAACTCAATATGATAGATCAACATGTCATTGCTTCACCATACTAACGTCGGATTCCGAAGCGAATGAAAATGATGATCTTTCAAAAGAATTACAATCCTTATGTGATTGAATGGATGAAATCAAAACAGTATATCCCATATACCATCTTTGCATCAGAATTTCTTATATCTTATATAAAAGTGATCGATCTAATTGTGTAACCTATGGATGATCAATGTATCGCACAACTTCACCATACTAATGTCGGTTTCTGAAGCATAATCAACATCAATCATCCAAATCGTACACAACAGATGCCAAATTTAATTAATCGTTTATTGTTAAATTCGTTCTGTGTTTTAATCGAATCAAATACAGAAAAAAAAACGGAAATTTAACAGCTATCAGATCCATGGTTTCGTAAGTGGCTCTGATACCACTGAAGGAAAATTGCGATCTAAACGCAGCGGAAAACAAAAAAATTTCCTTTAGCGATCCTTACGAATGAGCATGGTCAGTGATAGAATCGTTACCTCTTTGTGGCGATTCAGATCTTTGATGCAGCGATCACAAGCGTTGATGAAGTGCAACGCCTCTACTCAGTCCACACGAACAGCTTCCGGTCACAGTGCTAGCTGCTTACGAACGGAATTATTTGAGTGAGAATCAAAAACGAAATTGCATCAAGTAAAAGCTTCATCACAAGGGTTCCTTTTATAGACTCTCTTGTGGGCTGCGGGCTAAAAGCCCAATTCACATGATCCATAATAATATTATATATTATTATAATAACTATTATTATAATAAATATATTTATTTTATTATTATTTTATAACCATTATAAAATAACAATAATTATTATTATATTATCCGAATTTCTATTTTTCACTTAAGTGCACCGTACCTTACGGTGTTCCTTTGATTTCTCTATCTCTCATCAAACTGTCCTTATGTGTGTGACCCTGTAGGATTTCGTAACGTTGGTAATTATATTAAATTATATATTTAACATAATAAACAGTGAGCGGTATCTAGCAACACATCACTGCTACCCAAGTCACGAAAATGTCATGTGATCTGACAAAACCTTTTTCGTGATAATATATGTTTGTACAATTACCCTTTTGCCCCTATGTCTATATTGAACACAAGGCATACACTGTGTCATCCTTGTCCAGTTCAATATTGGGCCCTTAGACATTTCTCCTGTTATGCAGGATTGGCAAATTCCATCTAGGACACTCATGTCCCTCAGCATGCTTCGTGGAGTGCCCATCAACTGTCTTTATGATCATCCAGTTACGGATAATGTTTGATCAGCAATAAAGCACCCGACTCTACATCTAGGGTCCATAGTGGTTTCAGGTCGAAGGGTGGTAATACACCATTATCACCATGAGAATAACTTATGACACTTTGCATAACATACTATGTAGTATTCTCATAGCGGGTCAATCCGGTATAAATATTACTCCTAATATTTATACCTATGTCAAGACTTGATAACTCTTTATCCATGAGATGTGATCATCAGTCTATCTTCATAATAGTCTCAATGCTTTAATGTTATCCCACTTTGCAATAAAGCTTGACTACGGATATTTTAAGAATAATGTCTTTATGTTTAATGGGATCTCATGATTAAGTCACACTTAACATTTCATTAAACAAACTAACTATTCTAGGGACTTTATTATTCTGAAAGACAAACATAATAAAGAAATGCCTTTTATTATTAAACGAATAATCCGATACAAGTACCAAAAAGTATTGGCCTCTAGGGCTTACACCAACAACTAATACAACAAACACAAACACCTCAAGTTAGAGCACGACAACAACTCCTATTCTAAGGACTAACTCGACACAACATCTAGCCGGTTGGACCAACTTGCTCTGATACCAATTGTAATACCCCACTTTTCCCAATAATTAAAATAAAAATTTAATACAAAATTAGAGTTTTCAAAGTGGAATGCCACATTATTTTCAACAACAATCACCAAAATAAGTTCTTTATTAAAAACAACGGAAATAACAATTTAATTCAACTCGGGCAATAAGCCAATCTCAACAAAATATCCTCAATAATTCAGTTTATAAAATAAATACGTAACAGAAATAAAATAAACAACTGAAAGTTCCCCATCCTGTGTTACCTATTAGAGTGTCCTAGACTCGAACAAACAACACGACTCCATGCACTCTCAAGTACATGGATTATCTGTACTTCCAAAGAAGCACAAATACAACAATAACAAAGGGGTGAGAAATAAATTAAAATATAAACGGTACAAATAATATCTTTAAGGTAGTTTCTCACACATAACAACAAATACACAATTACACCAATAATCAAGCAACAACAAATACAACAATAATTACGCATCAATAATACAACAATAGTTATGCAATGTGACTCAACACGATACAATGCATGTGGTACCAAGTTTTATTCATTCAATCGAACACGATAATCACATACGCCCATCCGACAATGATTATCCCACCATTCTCCATAACGGAGTACAAATGATCGTATTCGCCCATCAGGCACGATCCTCACAACAATAATTCAATAAATGTATGGATGACTATGAAAATGCATACACCATGTATAATTCACCATATTATACATATACACGATCCATCCGATCAATTCACAACAATATTTCCACGAAAATCACCAATAATAACCTCACGCGACTTAACTGATTACTCAACTAATTAAATCCACCTAAATTCTATCATTATTTTATTTCTCGATGTTAAACCTCGATTAACTATGTATTAAGGTCCATCTCAATACTTCACACCAAAAGAATCGGCCATGCATGCGAAATCGGGACAGAAATCGCAAAAATCACATTTTTCCTCACCTCCGCTGGTGTTACGCGTAATGCCTAATGTGTTACGTGTAATGCCTAGAGTGTTACACGTAATGCCCATAATGTTACTCGTAATGGGCGTAACAAGTGTATTGTTACATGTAATGCCTAGAGTGTTACGCGTAATTCCCAAAGTGTTACTCGTAATGCCCAGATCTGTTACTAAACAGTCTTCCCCACCTCTCCAGATTTTGCTACGGGTTCCATATTTTTCCACTCCGATTCAGGCCTAAACTTGTTTCTACATCAATTTTAGACTACTAATCTTATTCTTCTTTTACTTATCATTATTAAATCCAGTTTATCATTCATTCTAGATCTAAAGTTCGTAATGTTTATCAACAACAACAACATCTGCATAAATTTGTATCATCCAGAACAACAACAACAACGATATTTCATCAGAATTTCATCAAGTTTATATCATCATATTCATAGATTCGCAACAAAGGTCACATAATCACAGATTATTCACAAATATCATAAATATCAGAAATTCCCACGAGGGAAGGAAACCCTCACTACCCATCATGTTAAACCACCTGAATTTAAATTTGTTCTCCCCCCTTACCTCGAATTTGTGTGAAAATTCCTACAAATTTCTTCAAGAATTGGGTGCCCTAGGTTGATCTTCTCTTCCTATCCTTTTGGTTCTTTCACAAAGTTTTTATGATTAATCTTGTACTAATCCTCTGTTTTGACTAATTCACCTTTAACCTCCACCTTAGCATTTTACTAAACTACCCCTTATTCCAAATAATAATATCAATTTTAATTATAATATTACCCATATTGTTTCATGAATATAATTATAATAATAATAGTAATTAAATGGTGTTGTCATTATTATTCGTACACTCGCTATTACTAATCGTATCCGATTCTACCAATCCCACTAGGACACAACACCAAAACAACACGACATACGCCTTAAACAAGGCCAACACAGCACCAAAAATACCCGACGATTAAATATTAAAAATGGGGTGTTACAGAAGGGACCTCGTTGAGCGAGCTTTGCGAACTATCCAAAAATTTATGCGATGGCAACACTTCTCCCACTATGATTTCACACCCTTAAACTACATTTTTAACCCCAATAACCTCGGTTTAAGTCATTAAAACTCCTATCTAACACATATACATCAATCACAACAAATATCACAAAACAAATCATCAAAATTCATCAATTCTACATCTTTAATTCTAGGTTTTTCCTTAAAACCCCAAAATTCCCCAATAGTATCTAACTATATATCATCCACATTGAAATACAATACTCCTCATAACTTAGAATGTTGTTTTCTTTAAATCTTCCCTCGAAATCACCAGAGTTCTCCTATGCCTTAGCCTCCTCTCCCTTGTTCTTCAGAGCTCTTGCCTCTTTTCACCAAATGTTACGAATAATGAGTTTCTAAACTCTATTATCCTTCAAATACCGCTAATTGGGTTCTCCCTATTTTACCCTCACTTAATCATCACCAATGACCTTAATACCCTTGTTACTTCTAACATTCTTATTTTAATTAATAAATAATAATTCTAATAATATCATATAATTATTCTTACTATTAATATTATTAAAATAATTTCATCACAATGCCTCTTGCCACATAACCATATATCGTCAAAATTACCTTATATTCTCAAATAAACAACAATCAATCATAATCGAATTTGGGGTGTTACATCAATCAATTGGATACATGTGAAAAGTGAAAAATTAACTATGACATTGATTTATGTTGGGATTAATTGATTGCATGCAACCAATGAGCGAAATGTTGGAAAGTAAGTGATTATACTCAACTGAATGAAGTTTAAAGTGATGAAATGAAACTCCATCAACTTGGTTTATGAGCTTCATGATTTTTTAATGATGAAAAATAGTAGGTTTTTATAGTTTTTCAAAGGAAGAGGGTGATTATGGATGAAATGATTCTAGCATTAGGATAATGACCGGGTTGAGAATGCTCCCTAAAGTGATAGTTTGGATTTGTG
Organism: Lathyrus aphaca; assembly: GCA_963966055.1. NCBI lineage: Eukaryota > Viridiplantae > Streptophyta > Magnoliopsida > Fabales > Fabaceae > Lathyrus > Lathyrus aphaca. Next base: position 103,251,544 of record OZ014520.1, on the reverse strand, counting down.
TTAGTTTGGAAGTTAGTAGTTGGTTAAACTTTTATTTGGCCTAGGTAGTTTAAGGGTGATGAACTAACAGGGTTTTGTAAGGAATGGGGTAGTTAGAGGTAGAAGTGTTGGAATTTTGAAGAAGTACAAGTTAGGATGTAAGGCAAAAGGTTGTCAGTGATTATGCATGAAACTTGGATTTTTTGAATGCTTTTGTCTTTGTTTTTTTTTGCCACTTTTGTCATGAATTTTTTGGTAAGTTATCCCATGACTTTAAGTGCATTTGAGAAGTGATTTTGCTTGGAAAAAGTGAATTTTTTGAATGGTGTAAGCTTATGGATCAAATTCTGACTTTTTGGACATGCATTAATGTTGGAAAATGTTGAAAAAACAAGTCTTGAATTTAAGAAATAATGTATAGTTTTTGTGTAGTGCAGAATTTTGTGAAGTAGTGCAATTTTTTTTATAACTTTTCCATAATATTTTGATGATTTTAATCCATGATATAAATGTCTAACTTAGTGTACCTTCTTCCTAGTAGCAAAGTGAATATTGTGGTGGAATAATGAGCTTGTGGGGACATTAACGAATGAAGAAAAAACCATGAGAATTAAACTTGATGGAAGATGAAATCTTAAATTGTTTGAAATTAACATTTGTAATATAATCATGGAATAATTGATTTTTGATGAATAATTATGAATTCTTTGGTCAAATGTTTGTAGAATAAGTCTAGGAAAATCCAGGAGTCAAAATCGAGACAATGGTCAACAGTTGACCAAAAAGTCAATCGTTGAGTAAAAGTTAACCATAACAAAATTTGCAGTTTTTTTTGGTAATTGACCCATTTCCTTGTGATAAATCCTGTGATGCTTGTAATGTATTCCAATTACTCATGAATGAAAATATTATCTTTCTTTCCAAAAATTCAGCAAAAGTCAAAACATGGTCAAAGTAAAAATAATTAGAAAATAATCAACAATGATTAATGTTCATAACGATTTAAAGTCAATAACATGCAATCAAATGAAGAAAAGTAAACAATAATTAAAAGTCAATGGTAAAGATCAAGTCATCAATTATGATAAAGTCGTCGTGTGAAAAAAGTCAATGGTAATGGTACAAATCAAAATTGATCTGAGCAAGGGTAACAATATTGAAATGAGTCATCAAAGTCAATCAATAGTTAATTATAAGTAGCAAACCAACGAAATATAAAGATTAACAAAGAACCTTCGAACCATTAAGTAAAATGAAATGTAAGATGAACCCAATGAAACTTTTTATGGTGTATTAGATGAATTTAGCCTGAGGCAGAAAAAAAGAAAATGTAAAAAGAGTGGGGTAAAATTAGGGTATGACAACAAGAACACACAAAAAAGTTATCCGGTTGACTTTTGTGAATCAGATACATACGCAACATGTTATCCGATGTAAAAAATATATAAATCAGAAATTATGACTTTAAGGGTTCCGGTTTAGTAATTCAACATACAAGATGTCTTCAAGTTAAGTTATCCAACTAACCAATTTCGAAAGACACATACGGAAGATAAAAGTTAAAAGATTAAAGTGAAATTAAAAAGGGTAATTTAAAATATTTACAAAATTGTTGGGGTAGAAGGATACGTGGGAAGGTAGGGGTGGAAAAATGGTTTGTCTGCCCCATCCCGTCCCGCCACGACTTAAGTCCGCCAAGTGAATTTGGGCTTAAAAATCTAGCCCGCCCCACCAAAGTGACAAATTAGCGGGCGACAGACTTATCCGCCTTTTTTCTTCTTTTTTTTTGAATATATTAATAGGATTATTTTTACATTTCAATTAGATTTTTCACTTATTTTTAAGAACAATTTTTTATAAAGCATCTTTTTAACAAATTTTACTTCAAAAAATATTGCATATATTCACAAATAAATGTACAAAAATATAATCAACAACAAATATTCCAAGACTATAGTTCAAGTATTAACTTTCAACTAACCAAAATAAATATTTTGAGTGCTTGATAACACTAGGTTACCGGGATGGCGGGCCAACCAACCTTTTTTTACGGGCTTAAGGCAAAACATGCTTAAAGCAGGACAAACTGAGCGGGTATGCAGACACAAAATTGTAACCCAACCTATCTTTATTTGGCGGGCGCAAGTCATCCCGACATGCCCGACCCATTTTGCCACCCCTATGTGAGTGTATCGATAAATGTTTTGAGCATTTCATAAGGTACCCTATGGACTTCTTACACACCATGTGATTTTTCATATATGCCCCCATATTCCAGAGATATATCTCCGGACGCATCATAATTTAACTAAACATTAAAATATTCCGAAGATAAATCTCCGGATGCACCAAAACCCAATTGAAAGTTGAAATATTCAGGAGATATATCTCTGGAAAAATTTGGACATTATTATCGCACCAAACTCTTCTCCTCCCACACTTTTTCATTTCTATTCACAAGCCCTTTCATCTATCCCATTCTCAAATTTCTCAAACTTCACCAAATTTGATTTCTTCTGTCCGAGGCTCAAGTAACCAGCAAAAAACATCCAGTTCATCTTTCAACATCTTCTGAATCATATAATTCAGGTGAATTTTTCGTGTTTCCGATAAATATTCGAGTATTCCTGTAAACGAGTTAGAATGCATTGTTAGGTGTATAAATATTTAGATATCAATTGAAACATAGTTTAAAGTTAGTGTATGTATTGTTTGTTGTCTAAAATATACGATCATAGCTTCAAATTTCTCATTATGAAGGGCAGCGGACACCATTGTCGCACCCTCTACGTTGTAGAAAATTTCAGAGATACATTTTCGAAAAAATCCAACGTTTCATGTATCTCTGGAATTATCTCAGTCTATTTTTTCTTTTTATGTTGTAATTTTCTTGTTTGTGTTATTCATTTTTTGAAACTAATTGTACGATGGTTAATTATACCTTGCAGGCATAATGGCCGAATGATCCGACTGATTGAGGCATAGACAGGTTACCCAACATGCATCCATTCGGCGAGAGTCGAGCCAGATGGTTCCAGAGGAAACATGTAGCTCTGGTCAGGGAGAGGCGTCGAATGCTAGGGCATATTCTACTCATGAGGCTCAGTTCACTCCTGGGGCTCGGTCTTCGCCTCGGGCCACTCCATCTACATCTTATCCCACTCGAACTTCTACTTCTTCTTCTCGCATGCCACAAGATGCACCGGGTGAGACATCACTTCCGTCATCCTTCCACAAGTGTCAGGATGCACTTGTGCCACCTCCTATTGATCCCATTCCACCTCTAGAGGATGGGGTTGTTGATGATCTAGAGATACTGGTGCCACCTCTGGAGGGTGATATTACTGATGCCGAGCTAGAGACTTTTGTAGGGGGTCTATTTGATTTGTCCTTACATCCTATATATCTAGACCACATTGTCAAACATATTTGGGATGAAGAGGTAACATTAGTCTAACTTTTGGTTTATTTTTTTGTGTTAATTTAAATTAGTGACATTGATAATTTCTAACATTGATTCTTACTTACATTGATAATTTCTAGAACTTCGCATGTGCACGATCCCCGGAAGTTTCTGAACCACGAGACGAAGATTTTAGCACAACCGAAAGAGGATTGGTTTTATGAGGTTTTGACGACTTATGGGTTGCGTTACTTATGCTTGTGCGGTTACAATTTGGCCAACCACAAAATGATTAATGCATTTGTGGAGCGACAACACTCTGAGACATCTTTCTTTCATCTCCGCATGATGAGATGTCGATTACAATGGAAATGTCTCGTCTTTGTTGCATCTTCCGATCAGGGGGACATTCCTCCGTCATAGTAGGATGATCAAAGAAGAGGCAATCAATATGATGGTGGAACATTTGGGGGTTGTTCCAGGGAAGACACTCAAGGATGTGGATAAGAATTAGGGTGCTCATGTTAGGTTTTCATTCCTGAAGGAGAGATATGATGAGGAGATTGTTGTTACAAAACATGCTGATGGTGATGTCGAGGAAGTGGTCGACTATACATAGGACCCATGCTTTAAGGGCATATTTTCTATTTTTAGTTGGTACTATGATTTTGTGGACATGAATGACATCCACACTGATGTTGCATACCTCCAATACTTCTTGAATCTCACACGAATCCATGAGTATAACTAAGGTGCGGCTTGCCTTGCATATCTATATTCGAGACTGATAGATGGATGTCAGTGGACGATGAAGCATGTCAAAGGTAGCACGACACTTATGGTGATAATAATTTTATCCTTGAATGTTTTTTTTTATCTTTTTCATTTCATATTTGTTATAATTCTTAATCCCTAAATGCCTTTTTATTTTCATTTCAGGCTTGGATCCTCCCACACTTGTCATGCATTGTTGGCTAGGCGAGTAGGGATGAGTACACCGAGGAGATGCCTCATGCCTATGCTTTTATCCCGCTGAGAGAGAACCAGGCGGTCAAACCCTTCAAAGTTTATCTTGACTGCTTGATTGTTGAGGATATCCATTTCAACTACTACGTGCATCACTGTCAGACACATCCTTTTGACGAAATATTTCTATATACTCTGGACGAATGGTCTGCGGTTAACATATCACTGCTCCTCATCTTCTTGAACGCGTCATGCGGGTACATCCAAACCATCCCCAGACACCCTATTGTCTTTGTTCCTCCTGTCATGACTCTTATACAGATTGGTAAAATGTTTGTTGATTATGAGAGTCACCTGGTACCTGAGGAGGCTTACGCTACCACTGTGTCGAATGATTGGAGCTACGTTGACGATTACATCAGGTGGTTCTTCAGGGTCTCACATCCGTACATGGTGACGACTACTCTAGGAGATCCGTTGAGACCAGCTTATCAGGAGATTTTAGAGGAGCAGCAGACTTAGTTGGATTTCACTGAGGATGTCTTGCCTCGTTGTCGTCGCATATTGGAGATGGTCCGTGCATACATTGACGATGGTATCTTCCCTGAGGGGTTTGCTATCAGGCGAGTACTGAATAACATTATTGCGGAGGCATAAAATGGACTTTTGTACTGCAGACATCGTGAAAGGACAGGGGGTCGATGGTCGAGGAGGCAGACTAGATGGTTGAGGCAGAGGAATCAAATGATAGGTTGTCAGGCACACCCAGTAGTTGTCTGTATTTATTTTGTTTCAGTACTATTGTTTGTACGTTTCCCTAACATTGTTACAATATTTTGGATTTCGTGACGTATGACATCCTATTTATATATTGTTATATTATTTTCGTATGTTTGTTATTTCATAATTCATTTGCAAACATATACACTATGCATTATAAAAAAAAATTTGTTCTGATACACTTCGAAGATATATTTCCGAAAACTTATTATAGATGCATCTTCAGAAATATTCAAATATATTGTGACAATTTAAAGTCTAAATTGCTCCAGAGATATATCTCCAAAATATTATTAACATTTAGTCATACATGAGATACGTCCAAAAATATATCTCCAAAATCTGAGGACATATTATTCAGATGGTGAATAAGAAACTACAGGGTGCATTAAGAAATGTTCAAATTTTTCTTGCTAGTAAAAAACTCAAGTACACGATTCAGCCCACACGTACGACCCGTTTTCACGGCCTTGAAACGTAACTGCATTTCGAAAAAAACAAAAGAAACGAAACGCACGAAGTGCACGAATTGGTAAATCGTAACTCCCACGAACCTATCTTCTCTCCTGCTACGAAACCCTTCCTCGTCACTTCTTTAAGCTGCACCGTTTTCGTCGCTTCATAATTCCATAACCGTCTCACCATATCTTCAACCCGTCGCAGCTGCCGCTACTACCACCGTAGCGGTTGAAGAAACCGTTATTACCAAATCGTCGCTGTACCCTAATTCTTCGTCAACCAGTTCTGTCACACGAATGCTATCGTTTTAAACAAGTAAGCACTGATTTTTTTTTACTATTTACTGTTTTTTCGTATCATAAGAGAGAAAATTCTTGCACATTGATTTATTTACTTTTTTGTTTAGTTGATTAATTTAAGTTTTTTTTTTTTTTTTTCAATTTATTGCATTAGTGGAAGAAATAGTTGCATCTTCTGATAAAGATAAAATAAAGGAAGGAAATAAAAGTTGTGATGATAGTTTAGTTGCAATTGTTGCTTGTGATGAAGATGAAGAACCTAGAACTGGAATGACAATTGGTTCCGAAGAAGATGTTACTCGATATTTCACGAATTATGGTACAAGTTTGGGTTTTGGAGTTGGAAAAATAAGTTCAAAATATGGTGATGATGGAAGGAAATACTTTACTTTAGCATGTAATTGTGCAAGAAAGTATGTGAGCACTTCAAAGAATCCTTCAAAGCAATATCTTACCTCGAAAACACAATGTAGAGCTAGGTTGAATGTGTGTATAGCTTTAGATGGAACAATTACTGTTTCAAGAGTTGTTCTTGAACATAATCACGAACTTGGCCAAACCAAAGGGCGGTATTTTAGATTGGACGAGAATTTGGGGCCTTGTGTCGAGAAGAATTTAGAACTTAATGATCAAACTGTAGTCAATGTTAGCAGAAGTCTTCAATCTGTGGGTGTTGAAACGAATGGGTGTGAGAATGTTACTTTTGGAGGAAAAGATTGTAGAAACCATGTACACAAAGTAAGGCGGCTTAAACATGGGAGAGGAGATGTTGATGCGATTCATAGCTTTTTTTTTAAGAATGCAAACGGAAAATAGTCAATTTTATTATGCAGTTGATATGGATGATAAAAGGAATTTACAAAATTTATTTTGGGTTGATGCGAGGTGTAGGACTGCATACGAGTATTTTGGTGAAGTCATAACTTTTGACACCACTTATTTTAGAAATAAGTATGACTTGCCATTGGCCCTTTTCGTTGGAGTGAACCATCATGGCCAGTTTATTTTGTTGGGGTGTGCAATATTGTCGAACGCGGATACTAAAACTCTTACCTGGTTGTTCACAAGATGGTTGGAATGTATGCATGGACATGCTCCAAATGGAATAATTACTGATGATGATAAAGCAATGAAAAATGCAATTGAGGCTGCCTTTCCAAAAGCTCATCATCGGTGGTGCTTGTGGCATATAGTGAAAAAGGTCCCAGAAATGTTGGGTAAACACCGTTATTGCGAGTCTATCAAAACACTTATGCATGACGTGGTATATGATTCTCAAAGCAAAAGTGATTTCATGGAGAGGTGGGGAAATATGATACAACATTATAAACTACATGATAATGAATGGCTAAAAGAGTTATTTGATGAGCGACATCGTTGGGTTCCTGTTTATGTGAAAGACACCTTTTGGGCTGGAATGTCAACTACACAAAGGAGGGAACGTATAGAATCATTTTTTGATGGTTACATAAGTTCAAAGACAACATTGAAGCAATTTGTTGAACAATATGATGATGTATTGAATGATAAAATTGAAAAGGAAAGCATGACTGATTTTGATTCATTTAACACAACAATTGCATGTGTAAGTCATTTTGGCTTTGAGGTTCAATTTCAAAAAGCATTCACCAATGCAAAATTCAAAGAATTTCAAGTAGAAGTTTCTTCTATGATGTATTGTAATACTAGTTTTGAGAGATTGGAGGACTTGAATTCAATATTCTCTGTTACTGAAAATAAGAAAGTAAACGAGAAAATTAAAGATATGGTGTTTAAGGTATCTTTCTATGAAAAAGACTTCAAATTGCAGTGTACATGTTGCTTATTTGAGTTTAAAGGAATTTTATGCAGACACATTCTTTGTGTGCTAAAGCTCATTGGCAAAACTGATTCAGTGCCACCTTATTATATCTTGTCACGGTGGAGGAAGTATGTAAAGCGGAGATATACACTGATTAAACGTGGTTTTGAAGAATTGCAACGTGTCAATAAAGCATGTGATGCCTTTTACGAAGTTGCTTCTACAAGCATAAACTCTGAAGAAGATTTACTGAAAATGATGAATTGGATCAAGGACTTGAAAACTGTATTAACTTGTAAAGAGCCGTCATTCAGGATTATAGAAGAAAATAGTTCAATTCCAAACCATGTAACTAAGAGTCTTGACTCAGCCGTAACTCAAAGTAATAGGTGTCCTCCTTCCAAAAGGAAGACATATGACATTGATCAAATTTTGAAGAAGCTTGCAAGAAGTAAAACTCAAAAGAACAACCAGGAAAACAGAAAGGGTCAAAGTCAAGAAGAGGTGATCTCGAAATTCTCAAATTTATTTTCTATATATAAACACAAGAACTTTATCTGTAAAAAAAAACTTTATCTGTACGTGTAATAATATTACAGCATAATAAAAAAATCTCTAATTTTGGATTTTATTTATTTATTTATGGCAGGGCTTGTGTACACCTATTGTTCAAGAAGTTGAAGAACATATTGGCGATATAAGCCAGGTGATGAAAATATAGGACCCAATGCTTTTTATTTTTATCTAAACCATTACTTACATTGTGGAAATAGCTGATGTAATATATAGGTTTTATATTGTCCTCAAACCATAAGCCAGAATGGGTCCTGTTCTGAACTTGTACTGGTATTGATTATATCTTTTCTGGTAACATTGTCAAACTTTGATATGAAATCTCTAATTTTTTTTGCCCATGTGTTTTTTTTTTACAGGCACAACACTATAGGAATGATCAATTATCATCATAAAGACATAGATAAGCCGCCTCTCTTAGCATGACAATTATAGTCGTTCCTTGTTAAGAGAAGTGGATTAATTTTGCAACACTGATGTATTTAAGAGCTTATCGATTCGGGTCATTCGTCATTTAATATGCGCACCAATTCCAAAAAAGTGTGTTGGACGCAAAGAGGTGTATTGGAAAAACCAAGTCCCATATATATCGATAATTCGGGCCACCCATTGTTTATATTCATGCACCAAGTCCAATAGTACTGCGCGTGAGGGAGTGTATTGGAAAAAACCCAAGTCCCACATTGGCTAAATATATAACTCACAAAAGGGTTTAAATAGAGTGACACTCTTTACCTTACCAACCGGTTTTGTAGGGTTGAGTTAGGCCTAACCACATTTCTTAACATGATATCAGAGTCTCGTTTAAGATCCGGTGGACCACCTTCTATGGTTTCTGCTATCGGGTCACCCACCAGTTATTTTCACGCTCCAGTTGTCTAGTCCTGAGTGTGAGGGGGTATGTTAAGAGTCCCATGCGTATATAAGTGGGGACAATTCTTATTCTACCAACCAGTTTTATAGGGTTGAGACTTGAGAGTTAGGCCAAACTCTAATTTTAACAGATTTTGATTTCTTTGATGTTTGATAATTAATCATATTGAAACTTGAAGGCTTCAAAAGTATCTATTTGCATTACATTTAACATTCAAATATGACAACAATGCAAATACAATGGCAATTTGTGCTTGCCGTGCACAAAAATTTTAGCTTACATATATGTACTTACACTAGCTATGTTAAAATATTCCTTTGACCTGGCCTTTATTGACTCAGAAAGTTGCTTCTTTCAAATCTTTTTGGAACTGAGGGGATTTTCACATCTTTAATCAAAATTTGAACATCTACTTTGAATTCTACATCTAACTCTCCATGGAGTTTTGATGAAATTCCCAACTTGCAATTTAGTAGCACCTAAGCTCTGCAGCAATACATCATCAAATTGGTTTTGACTGCAACAAATATTTTCAGTTCATTGTTATAACTCCAACATGAAATTGCCTCTTGAAGCTAACACAATTTATTACAATGAATCTGCCTTCTACATGAATGAGTTTTATTACTATGATTCTGTCTTCTACATGAATGAGTTTGTCGCTCGTTGGTGGAAGTGGAACACAGGTTAGGGAAACGGAAAACCTTCATCCCAACTAGGTGTGCTTGCTTGGCAATGTTCTCTTGCTTAGGATCATGTAATATGTACATGCCTTGTTCAGGTATGCAAAATTAGAATGACTGGCTTACTGTTTTTTATCAATGTGATTGTACTGCTCTATTGTACTAAAAAGATAGGACCTTATATGGTATTAAATTTTATACCTTATCAAAAGGAACCACCTATATTAATACCATCCTTTATAACAAAAAGACAAAGCATGTCTGGGACATTGTGTAAAAAGTTAGCTATGCAAACGTGACTCCTCTACAGCATGGTGGTAATACTACCACAATGACTCAACTGACTTTTGAAAGCCAATAATCCAAACATTTAATTTCAACTTAGATGCAACTCGTTTAGTCAGTTATCAAAGGAAATTTCCAAGTAGCTTTTGGTCCAAAACCATATCTAGAACTTGAAAAAAAGAACCTAGTAGTTGTGAGAGAAGAAAGGTATATTGCTGATAACTTGTTTGCTTCGTTTTCTCTTTGCAGGATCCTGGAAAAACCATATCCTACAAACACTATGAAGTGATAATTTTGCTCATCAAATTATTTCTTTGCAGGTTCCTGGAAAACATTCTACTTAACATTTCATATTGTAATCATTAAATTTGACAATCCACAAGTTGAATTAAAAGTTCATGTCTACAAATTTAGCACAAATATGAGATATGAAATAAATATTAGGCTTGCAAACCATAATAGGCTATGATCTTATTTTTATCTGCACTCAGTTACCTATATTAGATAATAGTTACTTAACACAACACTTTACCTACACCAGCTTACTAATCAACATTCTTTTGACACACCCTTTTTCAATAATCATATTCTTAATTTCTTCTCATGGTTGTGGCTCTGATCTTCTTCCCAACGCGGTGAATGAAGTCCTGAAAATGGTCTTCATGGCTTTCATTTTTGCCAGCAGTAGTGGTACCATGATGGACTTCATGATCTGCTGCAGCAGTTGTAGGGTTGTTCTGACCCCGACCAATAGTCGACACGGTTCTGATTTTCTTCTTAGCATGTTGAATGAACTCTTTGAAAGTGTCATTAATATCCCCTGATTCCTTATCTTGCTGATTACCACTGTGTACCACTGCTTTCTTGGGAACATGTTGTGGTTGAGGTAATTGTAGTTCACTCTTAGCAGAAACTTTTGTTGCTCTCTCTGAATTTCCAACAAGAGTTGAAGCACCTTTTGCTACACTTGAAATGAGTGCCCTTTCTCTTTGTATGCAGGTGTTGAATAATCAAACTTGATATGGGTTGGTTCTGATGATTTTCCTGTTTGAGCCTTGTGATGTGGTTTGGTTTGGACACTACTAGTCTTAGGATTTGATGATGGATAATTTGAACTATTGGTGATTTGATTGTGTTCTTGATTGATGCTTGAGCTTTGTTGAATCACTCGGAGAGCAGGATTGCTTGCAAAGACATGTCGGATTTTGGTGTACAAAGAAGAATTTGATGAACTGTTGTTTTCCATAAAATTGTTTATTGCTCTAAAGAAGATTAAGAAGATTTTGGTGCACACAAACGATTGTTTTAATGTTAATATTATTATATAGTGTTTATCCTAGTGTGAAAAGGAAAGATGGAAACCAAAAATATTTTGAAAATGAGAATGCTAACAATGCCTTTACAATTGTGGTTAAAGAATACAAAAAGTAAGTTTGTTTGGGAAAACTATGTATTTTTTACCTTGAAAAAGGTTTAACTTATTCTCAAGATAAACTTTCCTTTGATTGATTCTTTAATCAATGTTATTAGAGTTCTCGTTAGAATGATTCTTTTAGAAAAATAGATATACTTTTGAATGGATAACTAGTATAAATAAATTCCATATAGATAAGATTTGTTGTTTTTTCTTAATTTTAATGGCATTTGTTTGTTATTATGTTATGTTCAGACAAAAAGCACTAAATGGATAGTTCCTCTGTTAGAAAGAGCCATAGTGAGCGACTTTTATGTAAAATCGGAGTCTGTATTTTTTTCTTTTTGTCTTTTATATTGATACACCGCCATTGGATTTGAGATTAGGTTTTTAATGTCGTTCATCAGCATAATGGATATTTTTAGCCATTCATCTGGTAATTAATGCATTAGAGAGACATGTTAGAATACGTTGATGTTACATGATAATGACTCTTAAATGCATGTCTTCGGTCATCCAACGTAGGGGTGCAACAATTTTGTATAACTTAGTCCGTCTTTAGTTTTACAAGAGATTCAGAGGGGCGAGGTGCTTAAGGGAGAGTTTATCTGGCTAGTTCGATCTTATTACTTGATCAAACTACATATTCCCCCATGCAATTTCTCGAAATGTACACCAGCCCCAAGCATGAGCCCTTGGGGGTAAAATGGTTAAGAGTAAGGTTGTCAAGATTGAGGAAAACATAAGATCATTTGGTCGATCTATTGTCTACCGTTGAACTCTTGGTCTTCTGCGTTTTATGAAGTGAATTAATGTTTCATGATTACTTTTTATTAAGACTCATAACGTCTCTGTTGTCACCATTGCACTCTACTAATAAGGATTTTTAGTCTTTTGCATAGGAGACCCTTTGTGTACCCAAAACCTTGTTTAAATAACAATTTTTTCACCCGCATACTTCACTAACTTTTTTTAGAAATACAACCATTTTCTTATCTTTCTACGCTTACAAGTTCAACTTTTTCTCGCACTGAAAATCCTTTATCCTCAAGACTTCGTCTCTTCCATCCTAATTATGGTACCGTATTTGTTTTCCCTCCCTCTTTATACTTTACCTAACTCTTTTGATGATTCTAATTTATGAGTGTGATGAATGGGGGAGGGTAATTCCCTCTAAGATTGTCTATGAGAGGCTCGCATTATGGCAATAGTGTGTGGAAGCGTCTAGACGCGCTACATGAAACGTAGATTGGGATTTAATGGAGAAAAAATGATTGACATTCTATTTGATAGCGCTTCTAATGATAGTGACACTAACTCAATGTCCTTTTCCTAAAGTTCAGTAAAATCATTATGGAGCTTCCCGCTGACTCTTTTAATGATGAGGTTTTGAGTTACAACTCACTTTGCCTCGATGTTCCTTAGGTGGAGAAATTTAGGGATGGCCTAGAAGTGTCAAATAATAATGACAAAGTCGGCGTCGTTTTGGAACTGTGCATCCTGAGCGAAAAAGTTTGCATGCGGTGACCATCTGGCGTGCTTGACGATCACATTTACTTCTATCTCGAAGTTATTGACAACTTCGGCGTGGGTATCCCTTTTACTATCTTCCAATATGAACTTCTGAAAACCCTGAATGTCGACCTTTCCCAATTTCATCCTAATAGTTGGTCTTTTCCTCGAGCATTTGAGGTTGTCTGATCGGGTCTTAATATCACGCCTACTGTTTGCATCTTCTTTTTTTATATGAATCTAAAGGTATTGCATAAAAGAGGTTGGGTTTCTTTTAACGTTATGCACATGCATGTCATCTTCTCCCCTTCCACACTTCAAACTATCAGGGTTACATGAGATAGATCATGAATGTAATTTTAAAGTTGTGATACATGAAACACATCATGAAGATTTGAAAGAGATGGTGGTAATGCAACTCTATAGGACACTTGTCCTACTATCCAGAGGATTAAATACATACCAATGAAACAATGGGAGCTTTCGAGACTTCAACGCTCGACCAACACCAGTTACCAGAGTAACTCTAAAAAATATATGATATCCCTTTTGGAACTGAAGTGCTTTACTCCGCTTATTATGATAAATCTTTTGTCGACTCTGCAAAGCTTTCAACTTATCCTAAATCATCCTAATCTTCTTAGTACTTTTCCGAACGATATCTGGTCTAAGAACGACATTTTCACCTGATGCATACCAACACAAAGGAGTCCTACGCCTCCTCCTATACAAAGCCTCATACAGTACCATCCCAATACTAGAATGAAAATTGTTGTTGTAGGTGAACTCAATAAACGAAAAACATCACTCACTTGTTTTATAACACATGATCTCAACAAATCTTCTTGGGATTGTATAATCCTCTTTGTTTGACCGTTCGTTTACGAATGATAAGCAAAACTCAATCTCAACTTATATCTCAAAGCTTCCTGCAAACTTTTGCCAAAACTTGGATGTGAACCTCAAGTCTCTATCTGATACAATGCTCAAAGGAATACCATGAATCTTCACAATATCAATGATGTAAACCTCTACTAGCTTTTGCAATGGGCAACTAATCTTTATTGGAATGAAATGAACCGATTTAGTCAGTCTATCAACAATTACCCATATAAAATCACTTCCCTTCATCGTTGTTGGAAAACTTGTCAGAAAGTCCATAGAAATGTTGCCCCATTTCCACTCAGGAATACTCACCAGTTGCATCAATCATGACAGTTTCTGATTCTCGATCTTCGACGTCTAACAAATCAAACAAGAATAAATAAACTTAACAACATACTTCTTCATACCGACCAACAAAACATCTTCTTAAGGTCCTGATACATCTTCGTGGCACCGAGATGAATACTCAAACCACTTGTGTGACCTTCCTTAAGAATATTCTTCTTAAGCTCTGGAAAATATGATACACATACTCTATCCTTGAACCTCATAACACAATTCTCATCAATTCTAAAACATACGTCTTTACCTTGATTGATCAACACTAATTGGTCAATCAATTCCAAATCTGATTTCGGACCCTTTCTGATCTCGTCCAGAACACTGTTAGTCAACTTCAACATACCCAACATAATACTATGTGACGTCATTTAGCATGTCAAACTAAGATATCGAAAATGCTTAATCAAGTCCATCTCTTTAGCCATAAATGGCGACATATGTAAAGAATTTCTTCTCAAAGCATCTGCCATTACATTAGATTTACCCATATGATAATTCGACCCGAAGTCGTAATCTTTCAAGAACTCAAGTCACTTTCTTTGCCTCATGTCCAATTCTTTGTTAAAAAATACTTTAAACTCTTATGATTGGTGAACACTTGAAATGTAATTCAAACTTTAAGTATAAACACTAGAGTGACTAACTCTAAATCATGGATATGATAATTCTTCTCACAATCTTTCAGTTGTTTCGAAGCATAAGCTACCATATTACTTTTCCGCATAAGCACGTCCTCCAAGCCCATCAAGGAAGCATCAAAGTACACAACAAAGGATTCACTAGCATATGGTAGAACCAAAACTAGAGATGTCGTCAACTTGTTCTTCAACTCTTGAAAGCTTTTCTCACACTGAGCATCCCACACATAAGCTTGTACTTTTTGAGTCAACTGCTTCAAAGGAAAATCTAACCTCGAAAAGCCTTCTATACACCTCCTGTAATAACCAGTCAAACCAATAATTTTTTTGATCTTAGTAACAAACTTAGAAGTCTTCCACTGCAACACCACATCTACCTTAGACAGATCGACTGCTATACCACCACAAAAAAATTGATCCAAACAGGGATGAAAGATTATGTTGATGTACTCCATAAACACACCTGGTGCATTAGACACACCGAAATGCATCACGGATACTCATAGTGACCATATCGTATTCTAAAAGCAGTCTTAGGAATATCTTCAACTTTTACTCGAATTTAATGATAATCTGATCTCAAATCAATCTTGCTAAAAACACAAGCACCAACCAACTAATTTATAAGGTCATTAATTCTCAGGAAAGGATACTTGTTCTCGATTGTGACCTATTCAATTGTTGATAGTCAACACACAATCTCATTCTACCATCTTTCTTCTTCACCAACAACATTGGTGCTCCCCACAATGACACACTAGGTCTAACAAAATTCTTCTCAAGCAGATCTTTTAAATATTTCTTCAATTCGCCCAAGTCTGATGCAGACTTTCTACAAGATGCCATCGACAAAGGATTAGTACCTACTACTAAGTGTTTGACAATCTCAATTTTTCGCTTTGGAGACAAGTCACAAATGTCCTCAAGAAACACATAAGAAAATTCACACACCACAAACATATCACTAGCCACAAGAAACACATAAGAAAATTCACACACCACAAACATATCACTAGCCACAAGATCACCCTCTACTCTCAAGGCAGCAAACATCACGAGCACCTAATCACCTCCATGGAGTTTTGACAAAATTCCCAACTGCAATTTAGTAGCACCTAAGCTCTGCAGTAGTACATCACTAAGTTAGTTTTGACTGCAAGAAATATTCTCAATTCATTATATTATAACTCCAACATGAATTTACCTCTTGAAGCTAACACTATTTATTAGAATGAATCTGCCTTCAAGACGAATGAGTTTTATTACAATGATTATGTCTTCTACATGAATGAGTTGTATTTGTTTGGCAATGTTGTTCTCTTGCTTATAATCATGTAATATGTACATGCCTTGTTCAGGTATACAAAATTAGAATGATTGGCTTACTGTTTTTTATGAATGTGATTGTACTAAAGAGGTAGGACCATATATGGTATTAAATTTTATACCTTATCAAAAGGAACCACCTATATTAATACCATCCCTTATAACCAAAAGACAAAGCATGTCTGGAAAAGAATAGTTGCTCATATTGTGTAAAAATTTAGCTATGCAAATGTAATTCCTCTACAGCATGATATAAAAGTTCACAATCCACAAGTAGAATTAAAAGTTCAAGTCTACAAATTTAGCACAAATATGAGATATAAAATAAATATTAGGCTTGCAAACCATAATAGGCTATCACCTTATTTTTATCTGCACTCAGTTACCTATATTAGATAATAGTTACTTAACACAACACTTCACCAACACAATCAACATTCTTTTGACACACCCTTTTTCAATAATCATATTCTTAATTTCTTCTCATGGTTGTGGCTCTGATCTTCTTCCCAACACGGTGAATGAAGTCCTGAAAATGGTCTTCATGGCTTTCATTTTTGCCAGCAGTAGTGGTACCATAATAGACTTCATGATCTGGTGCAGCTGTAGGGTTGTTCCGACTCCGACCGATAGTCGACACGGTTCTGATTTTCTTCTTAGCACGTTGAATGAAGTCGTTGAAAGTGTCATTAATATCCACTGATTCCTTACCTTGTTGATTACCATTGTGTGTCGCCGCGGCCGCTTTCTTTGGAACATGGTTTGAAGAACCTTTTGCTACACTTGAAACTGCTGATGAGTGACCTTTCTCTTTGTATGCAGGTGTTGAATAATCAAACCTGATATGGGTTGGTTCTGATGATGTTCCTGTTTGAGACTTGTGATGTGGATAATTTGAACCATTGGTGATTTGCTTGTGTTCTTGATTGATGCTTGAGATTCGTTGAATCGCTCGGAGAGCCGGATTGCTTGCAAAGACATGACGGATTTTGGTGCACACAGAAGAATTTGATGAACTGTTGTTTTCCATAGAATTGTTTACTACTCAAAAGAAGAAGATTTTGGTGCCCACAGAAGATTGGTTTGATGTTAATGTTATATAGTGTTTATCCAAGTGTGAAAAGGAAAGATGGAAAGCAAGAATATTTTGAAAATGAGAATGCTAAAAATGCCTTTACAATTGTGGTTAAAGAATAAAAAAAGTAAGTTTGTTAGAGAAAACTATGTATTTTTAACATTGAAAAAGTTTAACTTATTCTCAAGATAAACTTTCCTTTGATTGATTCTTTAATCAATGATGTTCTTAGAGTTAAACTAGTATAAACGAATTCCATATAGATAAGATTGGTGGCACCCACTAATGAGGTTGCTTTTTCTTGATTTTAATGGTAATTGTTTGTTCGTAGAGAAAAGAAGGGTGGAAAATGAAACTTGAGAGCATTTCAGAGTTCTTGAATAGTACAGGATTCGACAAGGACTGATATAGCTAAACACATTCAAGTTGCAAGAATCTCTTATTACAGAAGCTTGTTGCTTTGCATGCAAGAAACGTGATGTCTTGGGGAAAGTCTAGTTAAGAATAAAAGATTTTGTTTCTTTGTTGGTGAAATACCAAAAGAAGAAAAAAAAAACACTTGTCATAGCATTATTTTTCTCATCCAATTTTCACAAAATTAAACGCAAATGAATGAGTCATCTCTATTATATTTAATTTTAGTCTAAAGTTACATCTCCGAAAATGTATTTGGTATAATTTGGAGATGTATATCCGAAAATGACAATATACTTCAAACTATAATAAAAACAATATGAGTAAGATCTAGAAACAAAAACAACTTGACATTAAATTAAAACACATAACATTACATAGATAGTTGTTAACATAAATTTAACATTACATGTTGATCTCACCTGATCAGAAGGGTCTTCCAATGACTTGATGAATGGACCAGAGAATGAAGTGAGGAAGGGGGTGTACCTGCAAAGCACTCCAATGCTTAAGTCAGAAGAGGTACAGAATATTAAGGTTTTTTCAGAATGAGTGAGAATACCTGACCCTTTGCCAAAAAAAGGTATTTATAATATGCCCCCAGCGCTGGGCCAAGGCCCCTCAATGGACTTAGTTTGGCTAGGCCCAAGGAGGAGCTGCCAAGGGACGCGTAAGAAGCGTGAAGACCTAGACAAAAGGTCTGCCCCTTGGTCCAACTGCCCCTATCTTTCAGGAGATAATGAAGGGCAGTTGGGTGGCGTGGCAGATGAGCTGGCAGACATGCTCTCTGCCCGTCTTCAGTGTGTGCCCGTCGTATCAGCAGGTGATTTATCCAAGAGGTTCACATGCTCGAGCACATGGGCCTTTGCCCGACATATGTTGGGCCGTGCCCCTGTATAACCTCGCGGCCCAGTCCGGAACAGGAGCCCCCCAAGTCGAGTCTCTGAGTCGGAGTGATGACTTGTATTGCAACCGGGGTACGCGCGCCAAGGATAAGGCAGCGGGCGTATGGCTGGGCAGGTAATATTCCAGCAGAACTGCCCGCAACGTCCTTTTCTCTTCGGGCACTTGATACTCCGAACAGTGTCGAGGACGAAGGTCACCGACGGGTACGTGCTGTTTCTGTAGAGGTCGAGGATTTCGTACGGGGTCGTGACGTTCCATGGAGTCGGGGAGGTGCATAGCTGCCCTACGTCGTTTTAGTTTCCTTATGGATTAACGTGTTTCAGTATTAATGGTGTCGCTTCGTTTAGTGTGCAAACGACGGCGTAGGAAGTAGGTAATGATGACCTAGCGCGTTGATCCACGCGCCTGGGACTATAAAAGGAAGTTGAGTGACTTCATTTTCACTTTTTCGCTCAGACGTTCACCTGAAGCTCTGACGAAATTCCTTTTCTCCGCCCGTCTCGCTGCCTGAACCACCGCTGCTGCTCGCGCGCCGCCGTCTCTCTTTGATTCTCAACATGTCAGGTAACATTTTTGCCTTCTTAATCCTCTATTTTCCGCTTTTTTTGCGTTAAATGGCTGTGAATGCATGTTGTATTTGTGATAAGTTTATTAGATTTGACTTAGGAATAGTGAAACAGACTGTAGATGAAAAAATAGGGTTAGGGTTAGACTGTCTCGGGCAGGAATTTCATGGGTCGGGCAAAATTTGCATAAGTATATATGAGATTTTTGCCCGGTGCATAAGAACGTGCGTATTCCTGCGCCGAACACGTGCGAAACTTCTCCACCGTGCCTGGTGGCAGTGGGTGGAGTTTCGCACAGGTGCCTGTGAACGTTGCTTCTACGCCCTTTCACTTGACCTGCGGTGGAAGGGTGGATTTGATATGATGTCGAATTCACTCTTTCTGTCTGCGTTTCAGGTGCAACCGGACGTTTACGACCGAGAAGAGAAGACGCCGAGCCACGGTACGAAGATGCGGTCATCACGCGTTTATCTGTCGGGGAGGAGAGTGCCAGGGATGGTACTGAACACGCCTCATCGTCCGGGAAGAATGACCTCTCTTGGGTTGCGGATGAACCCTTGGATGAGGAATCCTATTTTTGTGATGAGGCAATCCCCGCTTATGCCGTGGTGGAGGATAGAAGTCGGGAAGATCCCGAAAACTGGCAGTGCCATGCTCCCAAAGAGGCAGACCGGATATGCCATCGTTTCCCGGGGAAGCAGTTCACCATGTACGAGTTCGCTTTTCGGGAGGCGGGGATCAGGCTGCCCTTCAATTCTTTTCAAATGTCCATCTTCAAGTGGCTTCGGCTGGCGCCATCTCAGTTACACCCTAATGCCCTTGCTTTTATGCGGGCGTTCGAGTTGGTCTGCCGCTTCCTCGTCATTGGGTGTACTCGAGCCCTTTTCTTCCATATCTTCCACCTCCAGCGGTCCGGTCTTCGGGGACGACACAACTGGGTTTCCTTCAAGCAGCCTGTGCGTTTGTTCAAGACGTACGTGGATTCTGCCCGTCATTTTAAGGGTCGGTGGTATGTGGTGAGACCGATCACCCGTGCTGCCCTGCATTCCCTTTATTACTACAAACGGGAAGCAAATGGAGAGGAGAAGTTGATGTCGAAGATACCGCTGAGGTGGCAGCGCGACCATTTCGATCTCACCCCCGGCCATTATAGGATTAAGTTTGCAATGTTGGGTGTCGAGGATAGTCTCGCGTATAAGAAGTTGGTTGAGTACGTGCAGAGCTTCAATCTGGCGGTCTGGACAGATCGAAAGGGTGTGCCCTATGTTGACGAGGCCGGGATGCCGATCTGCGAGGCTCGTATTATTAATACCAAGGCTTTGCTCGAGTGTAGAACTGAGGAGAAGGCCATGGAATTATTGAGTAGGTGTTTTACTTGCTCTTATTTTTGTTTATGTCTTCGCCCGCTAATGTTTATGTGCCTCGTTTTGCAGGTGCTATGTCCACTGCTCGTGACCGGGTCCTCAAGCTGGCCAACCAGGTTGGTGCCCCGGACAGGGCTCCAAAGAAGAAGAAAACCACGCCTCGTGCTCAGGTGGTAGCTGGGGACTCCGGGGTTGGGACCTCGAACACAGTGAGTCCAGTGCCCTCCTATCTTCCTCGGGCATCTACGATCAACATACCTGACAGCCCGCCTCTATCAGCCTCCCCTCTCCACAAGCGAAAGCGTCCGGAGGGGACTCTCTCGAGGTCGACCTTAGGGGGGAACGGGAGTCCGGGTGGACCTGGCAGTTATTTACTGCCCCCTTGTTATGTGGAGCGGGCCTTTTTCAAGGCCGAGGATGCGATCGTCGTGCCAGCGCCCGAAGCAAGGGCTATTCTGAACCAGGAGGTTGGTGTCCGGCGTAAGGAACTGGCAAGGGAATTGGCCGCCGTCATCCGGGTGATGGAAACAACCATGGTCTTGACTGATACTTCAGTGTCCACTGCCTCACTGGAGGACGCTCTCCTGCAGGTCCGGTCTGAGAAGGACAAGCTGTCCAAGGACTTGTCGGACTACAAGGAGGAGCATCAGCTTCAGGAGGGGCTGAAAAAAGAGCTGGAGGAGGTTAAGGAGGAGCGGGATCAGCTGAAGGCGGCCAAGGTGAGTTTGGAGGAACATATAGCCGAGCATCAGAAGGTGGCTTAGGAGAATGCTGGATTGCGTACTCAGCTCGCTTCGCTTGAGGATAAGGTCCGTCCGTTAGCTGACGAGACTGAGGAGGAGCTCGCTCTTGGTTCCCGAGGTGAGCTGATGGGGCACATTCGCTCTCTCAATCAGGACCTCGTGGCTATATTTAAGGAGGGTTTTGACAACGCCGTCGAACAACTGAGGGTTTTAAATCCAGAGTTGGTGACGGAGGGGTTAGCCCATAATTACTGTGTCCAGGAGGGGGAGATAGTGTGCCCTTTTGAAGCCGAAGAAGAGCTGGGGGAGGATGAAGGAGAGGAGGAGGAGAATGTTGAGGAGGAGCTCCGGGCGGAGTCTTAAGGGTTTTGATTTGTTTTGTTTATATGGCATGCGTGCCCACTTTGTATGGCCTGCGTGCCTTTTTATGTACTTTGGCCTTCGGGCGTATGTATTTTGGCCTTCGGGCGTACTTGGCTTTGGTCGTTTGTTTAATGTATGAATGTTGTCTTTGATTATTCTTCTTGCTCGGTTATTTTTTATTATGTTTTATATTCATGAACTGTTTTTTGCTCGACCATGTTAGTCTCCTCGGTTTAGGGAACCAATGAGGTAGCGGGCGTCGTGCCCGTTTGGATCGAAAACCGGGTTCGGTGTTCGGAACGCCGGCTCCGAGGCTTGGGCTTTCCCATCGCGAGCTGGGTGCCCTGCCGGTCTTGGTACTTCGACGTTGGTGCTCGATTGAGGTCCCAACCGTCGGGGAGGGTTGTGTTCGCTGGAGGGGTCAGTTCGTCCCCGGGTCGCGCGGTTCCTCTCTGTCGTTTTGGAGACGAAGAGCGTGGTCGTACCTCCCACGTCTCCCCGTGACATATTCAGCTGTAATATTGTCTAAGTTTCTCTCCGTTCCATGGTCGAGCGAGTTCTTCACCTTTTAGGTTTTCTAGATAATAGGCCCCGTTGCTCGTCTTGTCGCGGACGCGGTAGGGGCCTTCCCAGTTGGCGGCCAGTTTACCCTCTCTTGGGTTTTTTTGGTTTCTTCTGAGGACCAGGCTGCCCACCTGGAACTCTCTTTTTATGACCTTCGCGTCGTGACGCAAGGCTATTTTTTGTTTGAGGGATATTTCTCTAAGGGCTGCTTCGGAGCGGATCTCGTCGACGAGGTCCAGTTCGGCTCTGAGTGCCTCGTCATTCATTTCTTCGTCTAGAGGTTCTTCTATACGTCTCGTCGGCTCTCTTATTTCTACCGGGATGACTGCTTCGGTGCCGTAAGTTAGTCGGAATGGGGTCTCCCCGGTTGTGGAGTGAGTTGTTGTACGGTAAGCCCATAGAACGCTACGTAACTCCTCGACCCACGCCCTCTTCGCCTCACCGAGCCTGCATTTGAGTCCGCGCAGGATTACCCTGTTGGCCGCCTCCGCTTGCCCGTTTGTCTGAGGGTACTCCACGTATGTGAAGTGTTGCTTAGTACCTAAGCTCGCAACGAAGTCTTGGAATCCTCCGTCTGTGAATTGTGTTCCGTTGTCCGTGATGAGGACCTGGGGCACGCCGAACCGAGCGAGGATATTGCGTTTAAAGAATCGAAGAATGTTCTGCGCTGTTATTTTATCCAATGCCTCTTCTTCGATCCAATTGGTAAAATAATCTACCCCTACGATGAGGTATTTATTCTGGTACGATCCGGTCACGAAAGGTCCGAGGATATCCATGCCCCACCATGCAAAGGGCCATGGAGAAGAGAGTGTTTTTAGTTCGTTCGGGGGCGCGAGGTGCATGTCGGCATGTCGTTGGCATTTGTCGCATTTTTTTACGTGTTCCTTGGAGTTGTGTTGCATGGTCGGCCAGTAGTAGCCTGCTCGAAGAGCTTTTCGTGCAAGTGATCGCCCGTCGGGGTGTTGGGCGTTTATTCCTCGGTGTATTTCTCCCAGTATGTCGGAGACTTTCTCTTCCTCGACGCACTTGAGTAATGGGATGGAAAATCCCCTGCGGTAAAGTTTCCATTCGAGGAGGACGTATGAGCATGCCCTCCGTTTGGTGGTGGCCGCCTCTTTTGGGTCGACGGGGAGCTCGTCCTTCGTTAGGTAATTATAGATAGGTGTCATCCAACAGTGAGTATCCCCGATCGTGTTGACCTCGAGTGGAGGGGGAGGTTTTTCGATACTAGGTCGAGGAAGGATCTCTTGAATTACAGATTTGTTCCCGCCCTTCTTTCTTGTGCTAGCTAGCTTTGATAAGATGTCGGCCCGTGTGTTGTGCTTGCGAGGTACGTGTTGTACTTCCCACTTCTCGAATTTTTCGAGTCTTTCTTTGACTAAGGCCAGGTACTCGATAAGGTTGTCGTTCTTGGTCTGGTACTCTCCTCGTACTTGTGATGCCACGAGCTGGGAGTCTGTTGATATTTTTACTTCCTTTGCTCTTAGGTCTTCAGCCAATCTTAGACCGGCGATGAAAGCTTCATATTCGGCTTGGTTATTTGACGTCGGGAAGGCTAGTGCTAGTGAGACCTCGATCAGAATCTCGTCCTCATTCTCGAGGATGATTCCAGCTCCACTGCCTGTCGTACTGGAGGCGCCGTCGACGAAGATTGTCCATTTATGGGCGTCGTCCGTCGGTGTTGAGCTGTGGGTCATTTCCGCAACGAAGTAGGCCAGTGCTTGGGCTTTCAAGGCCTTTCTATTCTCGTATTTTATATCGAATTCGGAGAGTTCTAATGACCATTTGAGCATTTTGCCGGCCATATCTGGACGTCCGAGAAGCTGTTTGATTGGCTGATCGGTTCTTACTTTGATCGTGTGCGCGAGGAAGTAGTGACGTAGCCTCCTCGCCGCATTTATGAGAGCCAGGGCAACCTTTTCAATTTGTTGGTATCTGATTTCGGGGCCTTGGAGCGCTTTGCTCGTAAAATAGATGGGCTTTTGCCCTTCGTCAGTTTCCCTTATTAGGACGGCGCTGACGGCCTCGGTTGCCACGGACAGATACAGGTATAAGGTCTCTTTTTCTAATGGTCATGATAGGACCGGGGGTTCAGAGAGAACCTTCTTCAAATGGAGTAGTGCCCGTTCACATTCGTCGGTCCACTCGAAGCTGGCTTCCTTACGAAGGAGTCTGAAGAATGGTAGTGCATGCTGGGCGGATTTGGCAATGAAACGGGAGAGTGAGGCGAGCATTCCGTTGAGTTATTGGATTGATTTCTTGGTCTTCGGGGTTGGAAATTCTGAGAACGCCCGGCATTTGTCGGGGTTGGCCTCGATAACCCTTTCGGTGAGGTAGAAACCCAAGAATTTTCCTGCCCGTACTCCGAACGTGCATTTTTCAGGGTTAAACCTCATTTTTCACTGTCTTGCCTACTCGAAGACTTTGTATAGGTGTCGAGCATGGTTGACCTCCTCGTGTGATTTGATGATCATGTCGTCCATGTACACCTCGAGCATATCCCCTATTTCTTCCTTGAAGACTTTGTTCATCATGCGCTGGTATGTAGCCCCGGCGTTCTTGAGTCCGAACGGCATTACGTTGTAATAGTAATTGTCGGTCGGGGTCATGAACGCCGTGTGTCTCTTGTCCGTGTCCGACATGGGGATTTGATTATATCCATTGTATGCGTCCATGAAGGACAGGAGTCTAAAACCTGCAGAGTTGTCAACGAGCTTATCTATGTTAGGGAGATGGAAAGCATCTTTGGGGCAAGCCCTATTAAGATCAGTATAATCAACACACATGCGCCATTTTCCATTATTTTTCTTAACGAGGACTACATTAGAGAGCCAAGTTGTGTACTGGGCTTCAGAAATAAAATTTGCCTCTAAGAGGTCTTTTACAGCTCGCTCGGCAGCCTCCGCCTTCTCGGGGGACTGCTTGCGCCTACGCTGTGCTATGGGCTTGACTGCCCGATCTAAAGCTAGCTAGTGACACGCGATCTCAGGATCCAGGTCGGGCATCTCTGCGGCGTTCCATGCGAAGAGGTCGGAGTTCTCCTTGAGGCATGTCACGAGCTTCTCCCATGTATCCTCGGGAAATCCCTTGCCTACCTTTACTGTTCTTCCAGGATCGTCACCCAGAGGGATGAGCTCGAATTCTCCGTCGGGGATCGGTCGGAACGGGTGTTCGGGAGACCGTTCCTCGGCGACTTTCCATTCTTCAGTTTCGTCGTGGCCAATGCGGCAGTCGAGGTCGATGGCGTTGATTCCCTGGTGGGGAGGATCTTCGGTCTTGAGTTTTTTGTTGCTCTTTGTATTGATCGTGGCCTGTCCTTTCACTGCGGCGGCGTAGCACCGTCGGGCAGCCTCGATGTCGCCGTGGATGGTGACTACGCGACCTAGTTTGGTGTAGTATTTCATCTTTAAATGGACGGTAGATGGTACCGCGGTGAGTTCGGCTAATGTCGGGCGGCCGAAGATGCAATTGTAGAGGGATGGATAGTCTACGACCAGGAACTGGATTTTGATTTCCCTGGCCTTTTCCTGCTCCCCGAAGGTGACAAGGAGCTCGACATATCCCCACGGTCTTGTCGTGGCTCCATTGAATCCTTGGAGGTCGGATCCGACATAGGGGGATAGGTTGGTCTTGTCTAATTTCAGAGTCTTGAAGAGGTGGACGTACATGATATCCACCGAGCTGCCTTGATCGACCAGAATGCGTGTGACGTCGAACTGGGCCATCCTTGCCCTGATCAATAGTGGAATGCCCGAATTCGGGGAGCCTCCCGGAAGTTCTTCTAGAAAGAAGGATATTGGGTTGGATTTACCCCGATATTTTGTCAGCGTTGCCTTTTGTTCGGGCGCGGTCAGAAGGAGCTCGTCGAACTTGCGTTTTACTGAGAGGGCAGCGGCCTCGCCGTTAATCCCTCCACCCGATATGACCATGGCGGTCGGGAAATCTTCCCAGGGGCTGAGTGCAATGATCCGGCCTTCAGACAATGGCTCAGGGGGGGATGAAATCTTCTTGACGTGATACGCAGAGGGCCACTTGATAAGGAGAGTTGTCGGGGGGTGTATCTTCCCGAGGTCTCTTCTTCTCCGACTCTTCGTGCTTGGGAGCTTCGTTCCTCCTCGTATACTGTTTAAGATGCCCCTCTTGGATTAAAATCTCTATTGCATATTTTAGGTGGACGCAGTCTTCGGTCACATGCCCGTGACTCCTGTGGAACCTGCAGTACTTGGACTTGTCGGTGTGAGGCTTTTGTGCAGATGGTTTTGGGAACCTTACTCTGCCCTGTTTGAATTCGGAGTTGATACATTCCGCGAGGATGCGCTCGCGGGGAGCTGTCAGCAAGGTGTACTCGCTATATCGGCCCGCGGGGCCCCTTCCTTCTCGAGGCTCGCGGGGCCTTTCTTCCCTTCGCTTGTCACCATTGCGACGGGGGATATTCAGATCTTCACGCTTGGGGTGATCGGTATCTCCGATATTACGGCTGCTGCGGACGTTGTGGGCTACCTGCTTCTCCTCGTATCTGATATAGGCCTGGGCCTTGTGCATAAGTTCATTCAAGGTGCGGGGAGACTCGATCCCGATGGCTCTGCTGAGTTCGCTACCGGGCAGGAGCCCCCTCTCGAGGAGGTATTTCTTCATGTGTTCAATAGTATCTACCTCGACAGCTTCCTGATTGAATCGCTCGATGTACGAGCGTAATGCTTCATTCGTCTTTTGTACTATGGCCTCGAGGGTCGCCTCTGTCTTGGGATGACGCCGGGAGGCTGTGAAATGTCTCATGAACATGGATCTCATGACTCTCCAAGATGTGATGGACTCGGGGGCCAAGCTCTTGTACCAGGCCATGGCCCCTTTCCAGAGGGTTGTCGAGAACAGCCTGCATTTGAGGTGCCCGGTGATGTCATTACGTTAGTCGAGCATCGCGTTAACGTTGTCGACGTGATCGTCGGGGTCGGTAGTCCCGTCGTACACAGCTAGGTTAGGAGGTTTCTCCATGCCCTTGGGGAGCAGAGCTTCCATTATTGCCCGTGACAGGGGAAAATGAAGGTCTTCTTCGTCGCTCCTTAGTGGAGAGAGTTCGTTGCGGTCGGGGCTACGATCGCGCCTCGGCGAGGTTCCCGATCGACCGTTGTCGCGGCGGGCGCGTGCCCTGCTAACATGAGGTTCTGGGGAGCGACGTCCTCGTTTCTTCGTTGCTTCTGGACGTTGTTGTGTCCTCCTCTCTTGTTGAGGTCGGACCTCCTGTTGTTCAGCTTCTAGGGACATGATTCTCTCGTGCTGTTGGTAGAGCATAGAGCCGGCTTGGTTGAGGGCGTTCACCATAGCAATCATGGTGGCGTATCCTTCGACAGGAACGGGGATGGGGTGAAATACCTCGGTCCCTTGGTTTTGAACGTGAGGGGGATCCTCGTTATTCTGGGGTTCAGGAGACGGAGTGGCTAGACGGCCGTCTCGGGCGTCTGCTTCATGGAACTGCGGGCCGTCGTCCATGGTGTATTCGACGAGGGGACGGTTGTGCTTGCTAGGTTGTTCTCCGGCCATGTTGGAAGGACAGTGTTTGAGCTTTGATCTTCTGTTTGTGGAAGAAGGGGGAGCTAGGTTCCCACAGACGGCGCCACTGATCTCACCTGATCAGAAGGGCCTTCCAATGACTTGATGAATGGACCAGATAATGAAGTGAGGAAGGGGGTGTACCTGCAAAGCACTCCAATGCTTAAGTCAAAAGAGGTACAGAATATTAAGGTTTTTTCAGAATGAGTGAGAATCCCTGACCCTTTGCCAAGTGTAAACACCCCAAATTTTCCCTCACTCATTTCACCATGGCTTGTGATTCTTTTCATTTGCATAAGTTCAATCATATCATCTCATATTGCATTTTTGCTTCACTGCATTGGTTCTAAGTCATCTGCATCTAGGGTTTGTGATCTGAGCAATCCATGAGCTATCTGAGCCACTCCAAAGGTCATCAATCATCTCAAAAGGGTCCATGTATGTTCAAACATCATATTCTATCCTCCAAAAATCAAGGAAGTCAAAAATCACAAGAACTGAGGAAGGCATGGAAGCAGAGCCAGGTTTAACTGCACAGATGACCCAAAATTAGGGTTTTGGTTTCAGAGGCCATAACTCCAATTTTTTTGGTCATTCTTGTTTCTATTGGTCTCTATATGTCATAAGGATCATGTATACCAATTTTCATGAAGAAATTCAATGGGGAAGGCATCTGATCAATAGATGACTTCTTGAGCAAGTCAGTGCAAAATTAGGGCATCTGAGGCCCCCAGTCATCCAACCAAAGGGGTTTCTCCATCATTTTGGATGTGTATGATCTTTATTTGAACTTAGAAGAAGTTGTAAGTTCACAAAATTGGAGAATTTCAAGCCATTTGCAAAGTTGCCATTTTGGGAAAGTGACTTGTAATGAAAACTTGCCATTTTGGGAAAGTTTTTCAACCTCCTCTTTTTGATCCAAAAATGCTTCAAATGAAAAATTCTTGGTAATGAAAGTTGTAGATTGGATCCTCCCATTTTCAAAAAGTACAAGAACTCATTCTAATTCATTTTAGAACAAAAGTTATGGCCTTGCAAAGTTGGACAAAATCACTTATTTTTCACTTTTGTGCCAAAGAGGAAACTTGCAAAAACACTTACCAAAACCAAATGTGACCTCAAAGTGACTTCTAATCATCACACAAACATAATTCATGGTCCATAATTCAGATTTGCCCAAAGAATTTCTCACTTTCATGCCTTGGATTCCAAGTATCATAAGCCATTTTTCATAAAAGTCACAAAGAGGGAAGTCTTGCAAGAATGGTTCTTAGGGTTTTGTTTGGTCTCTAATCAATCTCAAAGTGTCATAACAACATTATATGGTACATTTTGCTGCATATTGCCCAAGGGATGTCACATATCCATGACCAAAAACTTCAAAATACAACAAGTTGCAAAAAGGCAAAACATATGACATCTCACCCTTCACCCATTTCAGATCACATCAGAACATCCAAGGGCCTTCCTTGAAGCTAGCTGAGGCAATCCAAGCACAGAAATATCCTCTGCCATGGCCCATACCTATAGTACACAATTTTTGACTTTTTGGCCAATCACCCCATACCATTCCCACAATGCATGTCTGCCCTCCTGAATTGTTGGGATTGCTTATGGATTTCCTCAAGGTCATAAAACAAGAAGGAAAAAGGCTCAGAACACACACACAATCAGATTGCACAAAAACTGTCCAAAGCTTCATCTCTTCGAAACTCTGCCCACAACCATCAAACCTTAAAAATTTCTTCACCAACAAATCACATATCATCCATAGAACCAAAATCCACCATTGAAATAGCCTGAAACATCACATACTCAACCCTCCAAATCTGCTACACCAGAACCAAAACCTTCAAACCAAGCCATATAAACTCATTCTAAGCTTCATTTCATCATCAGGAGGTTCAAAGAAGTGGGCTTGCAACAAGGGAGAGCCCCGAAAGCCCAGAACCAGGAGGTTCCATCTCAGGTATGGCTCAAGAACTTTTTTCTCAGAACCTTGTTTTTAAGTTCTTAATCGAATCCTTATGATGTGCTGATGATTCTGATGTGTTTACTTTTCAAAATAGTGGAATATTGAGTATGTATGAGTTGTCTGAAAGTTTTTGACCTAAAATTGTTTTGTTTCGATTTGCCTTGTTGATGAATGAAAAATGGTTTTTGTTTGGGGATTTTGATTCAGTGATGTATGGGGTTTGATTCTGGGCAGAAAGATTTCGTTTTGGATGCTTAGAGAGAGATATGGTTTTGGGCTCGTCGGAGAAGACGACCGGAACACTGTTCCGGCCGTCTGAGAGTCATTAACCCTAATTAGGGTTTAGGCCTAGTTTTGAATGAGGAGCGTTGGATGGTCTTTCCCGCGCGTGTACCAATGGCCCAGATGTGTTTGTTTAAGCCCTAATCAGGATTAGTTTTAATTAATTAAGTTTAAGAAATTCAAATTTCCAGTTTCAATCCCAGCCGTCCCTTCGCGCGCGGGTCAACTCCCTCCAAAAATCTTTGAATCCTGGCTCTTGGATCTGATTACTTCTCCTTTTAATTTAATTTATTTTCATTTTTATTCATTTGTTTTGCACAATTTATTTAAAATAGCAAACCATTTCTAAAAAATATCATTTTTTGCATCATACCTTAAAATATTTTTCTCTTTCTGAAAATGATTTTTATTTTATTTTTTGCATAATTTTCGTATTTTAAAAATATTTAAATGTTTATTTTAATTAGTTAATGAGAATTAATTAATTAAAATAGCATTTAGGTTTCTAAAAATCACAAAAAAAATCACATTGCATTTTAATACATTTAGAAACATTATCAAGCTCTTAAAACAAATTTCTTTTTGGTTCTTGACCTATTTTGATATTTTTCTTTGGAATTAAAGTTCTTAAAAGGCAATATTTTGGTCCTAACTTAGAAAAATTCATTCTGCCTAACCATGAAGAGTTTGATGTTGATTCTTTTTGCATTGTATTCTTCATATCATGTAGTTTCTAGGGTAAAATTGGTTTGAATTTATCTTTCATTTTCAATTTGATGTGCATTTTTCCTTTTGAAGTGTCTTAAAACCCTAGCAAACTTGAGAAAATCATAACCCCCATTAGGTTAAGAGTTAGTTCCCCTCCTTTGGGAAGTGAACTTATGTAGGGTTAGGGTTCCTTTGATTCCATTTTCAATTTTTTATCTTGTCATTTGCTTCTGATTTTGGATTTTGCTTTGTGTCTTGTGCATAAACCCAAATTTTTGCCTTCACTTGCATCCATCTTCCATATGCTTGTATACATGAACTTGCCATAACATTCTGTGCATCAACATGACATATAAGACATCTTAGGACACATTAGAATCATGTTTGATCATTGCATCATTCAGTTGCCATGTTATGCATCCATTACATTCCATGAACTTTCATGAACTTTCATGGTTCAAAACATGCCTCATTTGCACCTTCATCCTTGTATGATCATCCACAACTCTTGACATGTGTTTGCATCATCTCTTAGCATCATTAACATCATGTTTATGCTTCTGACTTTGGTTTGCATCATTGCATTCATCTCATTTTCATTTCCTTTCACCTCTTGTTACTAACTTTTCAGGTGGTAAGTCATTGAGAAGTGAATTTGCCTTCACTTCTCATAATCTCTTCTCATCTCTCTTATGCATTCATTTCTGCATTTTACTTATGTATGAGAGTAAGCTTTCTCATTCATGTCTCCTCCTCACTTTCCTTCTTCAAGCAACTTGTCTTCTTAAGTGAAGTAAGTTCTCCTGCTTCTCTTTGTTTCTTCCTTCTCCCATCTGCTTCTTCCTTGGTGGCTTTTCTCTTGAAGATCTTTTGCAAGCCTCATAAAACCTAGGAACAACCAAGCATGATAACAATTAGGGTTTGATTAGTCCCCCATTATTTTTACCTTTGTGTCATCTCTTTGAGTCTTCTCTTCTCATCTCATAATCAAGGACTAAACCTTAAAGGTTTTAAGGCTTTGTGATTAAGCTTATGCATGCATCCTTCTATTAGGATAGAGTGTATAACTTTAATCCTAAGTGTTAAACCCTCAATGTGTTTAAACCCTTTAATCAATCCATCTAATAATCACTAAGACATCAAGCTTGTAACTTGGGCCTTGCATTAGGGTTCTAATTCTTCCTTAATTGGTTAAGAAGGACTAACCCTAGTGTTAATGGACAAGTCCCTCTCAAGTTGTCTTACAAACCATAAAATCCACTTCTTAATCTCACCATTAACTAAAATCCACTTTAATAAAGGCTTTGTTTTGTTATGAGATTAATCCCTAATCATGGATTAAGTTGAGGAGCCTTTCTCAGATTAAATGTTCTCATCTATTATCCTTCTATTAGGATGGTGTAATGAGTCCATTAAATCCTTGATTATGGCTTAAACTCATTACTTAACACCAAACAAAACTCCAAAAGCATCTAAATAATTGCTAGTAGGTTAATGATCTTAATCCTACATCATGGTGATTAAGTGTGAGGTGTTTACTTCACACTTAAGGTATTCTCATTACCCCTAATCAGAGGGAGGATGTAATGAGCTTACTAACCCGTTGGTTTAGGCTTAAGCTCATTAACTTATGACAAACTCCAAAAGTAATAAAATACTGAAAACACCAAAAACAAACAATAATCGTCTCCTTCGGGATTCTTTTCTCATCATCTTCACTCACAAACGGGAACTCGCTTCTTCCGTCTAATGCAAGACAGTTTGCACCTGAGCCAGACAGGTCATACACTTGAGCATAGACAAGTAAGCAGTTCACAAGTCAATTTATCTTTCATTCTCTTTGAGTCGAACTACGGTGTTCTGACTTCTTCATTGCACGAGAGGATACGTAGGCATAACTTCACAGTTATCGAACAAAAGTCTCTGTATATTCCCCCTCCTTCCAGTATTATTCTTTGAGCCTCATAGTCTTGAGCTTCTCACTCTGTCCTTGCACTGACACTTCTTTATCTCACTTCATATTTCCTTTTGCACTGACACTTGCATTCTTTTCCAGCTTTTGCACACAAATAACACTGACACTACCCCTTTAAAACACAAATCTTTCAAGCGTGGATCCCGTCGAGTACGGCGGACAATCTGGGTGCTAATACCTTCCCAGGTTGTAACCAACCCCCTTTCTCAATTTCTCTGGTTCGCGACCGTCTTATCCATATCTTTTCTTAGGTTTATGCAGCATTGTCTTTCCTTCGGGATAAAAATTCCTAGCTGGCGACTCTATTCATTCCTTCCCTTTCGCCGACCGTTCGCGTCTGTACCCCTCTTGGCCCTGTGTCATCAGGTGGGAGCGACACCAAGAAAGGGTATTTATAATATGCCCTCGGCGCTGGGCCAAGGCCCCTCAATGGGCTTAGTCTGGCTAGGCCCAAGGAGGAGCTTCCAAGGGACGCGTAAGAAGCGTGAAGACCTAGACAAAAGGTCTGCCCCTTGGTCCAATTGCCCCTATCTTTCAGGAGATAATGAAGGGCAGTTGGGTGGCGTGGCAGATGAGCTGGCAGACATGCTCTCTGCCCGTCTTCAGTGTGTGCCCGTCGTATCAGCAGGTGATTTATCCAAGAGGTTCACCTGCTCGAGCACATGGGCCTTTGCCCGACATATGTTGGGCCGTGCCCCTATATAACCTCGCGGCCCAGTCCGGAACACATATCAT
This sequence comes from Lathyrus aphaca, assembly GCA_963966055.1. Lineage (NCBI taxonomy): Eukaryota > Viridiplantae > Streptophyta > Magnoliopsida > Fabales > Fabaceae > Lathyrus > Lathyrus aphaca. The sequence continues at coordinate 103,218,105 of OZ014520.1, read as the reverse complement.
TATAAACAGATAGTTCAGGATGTTGCAACATATTGATAATATCGCTGACGGATCTAGCAATCTTTGCATCACTTCAATCGGACCTTTGATGCGTAATGGTAAAATGTACTCCACATGAGTTTTAAATCTCCATCCGTCTACAGTTCAAAGTTGATGAACTGTATCTTTCATTCGTTGTCAAACGAGCGTGAATGATACTCGAACTTGACAACTCTCTGATTTTCTAGATATCGCAAAAGAGTATTCAGTTTGGATATCAGATCGGTGTGAGGTGTGTCATATGTAACCCTAAATTGAAATGAACTTCACGCTATTGAAATACAAAAAGTATGGTGGAGATATGCATTCATTCTTTGATTGTGGTGTGTTTTGTAGAAAATATGGGATGAAACACACCCTATTTATATAGTTATGAGTCACTTTGGATCTTAAAAACCTTATTTTGTCACCAGAGAGCTTTTCAAAGATGTATCTTCAGATAAACCCTATTTCTTTTTACAAAAAACGGTGTTTACGAATATGCACATCTACAAACTGCCATATATTTTTTTTATAATTTAGTGTAGAACGTATTCGTATATGCATATTCAGAATCACCTTGAACAAAAATTACACAAGAAACTATGTAAACAAAAACATAAAATGTAAACCATAAAATTTGAAAATTGAAACAGTCGACATTTACACCATCATTACTGAATATATATTACTTATGTATTAAATCGTATCAAGACAAAGATTGATTAAGATTATCAAAGAAGAAAGAGCTTAAAAGGCCGCATGATGAATATTTGTCAATTTTGATGCTTAAATAAAGATGTTTGATCATAATTAAGATTGATGAAGACAATGGTGATCAAAGAAGAAATATGGACGAATAAAAGTGATGAACTATGATGGAGCTAATCAATCTAAGTATAAAGATCAATGATCATTAATTAAGGTTTGTTGCAATTAATAATATATCTCTAAGGATGATCTAGAAAATCATATCAATCTTCATCTCTAAAATCCATGAACATCATGCATGAAAACCATTGAAACTAAGTCATCAAAAGATGATTCCCGCACTTTTTAAATCAAGTAATCGGTTATGATTTAAGAAATCGGGTACCCGTTGTTTCTGTCTCATATTTTAGAATGTTGGAAAAGCTAAGTTATGTATTTTTTAAATTAGGTAACCATTTAACCGAATTGAGAAACTAGTTACATGATTTTTGAAAATTTTTAAAACGTTAAAATTCAATTTTATGTCTTTTCCATGAACCATTGTCACCCTAACCCTAATGCATTGTAAACCTTCATTAATCATATAGAACATATGCATATGATAATAAAGGTTTACTAACATATATTTAAGGAATAATCATCATAATTATCAATTATCTTTTTCATACAAATTTTAATACAATTCAAATCAATTTTTCAAGTGTTCGTTCATTTTTAAAATGTTGAAACTTTATGCATGACCTTCAAATTATTCAAAAAGATTCATAATATATTATGAGAATTTAAGGTTTATATATTATTGAATTGTAACATTGAAGGGAAGATCAATCTTCATCTTGGAATTATCTCAAGGTTCAAATACCGAAGATTATTAAAAAAAAGTGTATTGTAACTTAATCACCAAGTTTGTGTTGATAAGTTGTTTGTTGTAAAATGTTCTTTGAATTAGTGTAATTCAAAGTCCACCATAGCGTTTGATGCTTTGTGAAAAGGTTATTTGAATTGGGGTAGTTTAATTTTCACCATAATGTTGGTATTTATGTTAGAAGATTGTAAGAGAGGTCTTGGTGTGAGACTTATATAAAGATATAATATATTAGAAAATCCGTCAAGATGTGAGAAGACTATATGCACCATTGGTTGAGAAAGAAAACTAGTATAATTCATCATGTTCTTTATTTTTCAACACTTCAATTTTCTGTATTTTATCTTTCTAAAAGCATACCATTTTTATAAATAAAGAAAATTAAGAACATAGCATAAAATCGAGAAAAATATGGAAACACTAATTCACCCCCCCTTAGGTTGCATCTCGTACTAATAATTTGAAAAATATAGTGATTTTGAAATCCTTCCAATACACATAATGTGTCCATTTGGATTTTGAGGTGAGACACTTTGAAGCGGAAAACATGTTTTTGACAAGCCATATCTTGTCAGATCAATACACACCATGTTATATGCATTTGCTATAAGATGACTCATTTCAAGAAAGCACATCCATTTTTTCTCTGATGCAGGACGACTAACACAATAAATAATAGATTAATGAATTACATCGAAATGCTCATGTTTTTCCCGTATAGTGTTGTGTGTGATTTCTTATGTACCTTTAACTCTTTGATAAGTTGTTAGCGGATAAGTGTATGATTATCCTAATGAGAAAAGATGAAACAACGCGATAATCGTAATTAACGTCACCCTTAATATCTATAAATCGTTAAATGTATTTTGAGATTTTAAAGTTGGAGAATCAGGAAAAAGTGTCTCCACGTGTTCGACATAGGACAAAGACCGCATCATTGAGTTGCCACTCTGTGTTGGTTTAACCTTCTTAAGAAAACCCTTTTGTTTTTACCGATTGTGAGAGTGCTTTCAATGACGTGGTTTTTGAATAAACAATATTCCTCAATTGCTCTTTTATGTGCAATTTCATGTCGTCATCGTCTTTAAAAACTCTATCTTGAATCACTTCCCATTCGATCATGATAGATATATTTGATTTATTATCATTCATCACATCATCACCATCAAACCAGAGTCTTTTCTAGTGCATGTAAACCTCATACATTCAAATGGGTGTATCAAGTTTCATCTTCTTTGAAATTAAATAAGCACATGAAAGACCATACATTTTCCTAAGTGTACAACCACACTTTGAGCTATTTGAATCTACTTTCTATGCTCATTTGGGTTTGTGATAAATAAAATTCAATCCAACTCAAGATATATTATCCACCAATTATGAATAAAATTGTTGTCTCTAAATTTGTGTTCTGATAATGTAATGTTGTAACCAAATGTAATGATGTGACCAAATGATGATTGTATCTCATTGTGCTGATTTTAAATCATTTGGTTCACAGATTCTCAATCTCTACATAAATCACTTTTACTATTTCCCAACGAATTCTTCAATGTAGCATAAACAGATTCAAAGTTGCTGATTGTTATATTTCTAAAGTGTTTAATCTGATTGATCCCAGCAAAAACAATATTCTCCTTCACCTGGTATAGAATCGTAGTTTTAACTTAATTTTCAATAAATCCAGATATTTTAAAAGTGAGATAAATATTTTTAAAACACGGAGAAAAATATTTTTCTTACAATTTTAAGTGAGATAATTATTTCATATCATAAAATATTAAATTTCTATTATTTAAAATATTTTACATCACTACTTTTGAATTAAGAAGTTTAAGATAGTTTTAAATAAATAAATAATTATACGTGATAAGTAAATCACTGAGTAATTATTACAGTTGTGCTTACTTGTCTAGAAATAGGACACTTAGATGCTGAATGAACAAATAAAACATACTTCATCTTATTTCAAATATAAATAACAAAAAAATAATTTAATAGTTTTAAATATATACAAAAGTTATTTATATTTATTAAACTCAATATCATTATTTTAAGGATTTAATTGAAATAGAATGATAGTATAAAGAAGTTTTAAATGAATCATAATCATTCAATGTTATAATATATTTGATTTTTATTTTAAAAGTTTATAAAATAATGCAAATGATGATGACAATGAATTGATATTGTAAAAATTTTTACACTGTCAATGCATAACAATTAATCTCTTATTTTAAATATATCTCTATTTTTACAATTTTTTAAACTATTGCCAATATAAAAATTAGGAGAAAAATTAAAAAAGTATGAGATTTAAATGTGTTTAAATATTTTTTTTAAGGAAAGAATATTATTTAAAAAATTATTAATGTATAAGATTAGTCAGAAAATTTTGAGATTTAATATGCTTATTCATTCATATGCACAAAAATGATGCAAATGCTAAGAAAAGAAAACTTGGTGATATGGTGTATAGTTATAAACTTATGATTTGATTTTGATTTGCCAATGCAGAAGGGAAATTTTATTCGACAAGCCATTCGAAGAAACCGAAAGAATACCATTCATTTGAGTGCTAAAGCAAACCATTCCTCATAATTGATCTAAATTGTTCTTGTTCTCCTTCATCCTCACAACAAATATTTCCTATTTTCCACTTTTAATCAAATTCCTATCTTACTGTATCTTTTCATTTTTCTACTTCTAATCAAAGATGTGATGGTTCGATTAGATATCAACAATAAAAGATGCGATGGAAGGTGTGATAGTGTGTTCTTGGTTGAGATAAAAGTTTACTTATTTAGTATGATTTTTCTTTTAGAATTTGTTATTGAACCTTTTCCGAGGACCTTGCGGACGATCTATAATAGTTTTCCTTTAAGCCTTTATTCCTACGATTGAGGGTTTTAATGGGGTTGTATTTAATTCGGACTCTTGTGGAAGGGAGGGGAAGAATTTTGATGAGTGTTGATATCTTTAGGAAAATGCGCATAAAATTCCTTTCCCGTAATAATAATGTTTTTCCAGCATGTCTCAACATGTTGGTGATGTGGTTCACATTTCCCAATGTCGAGGACCACACATTTTACCTTCACCGGAAGCTCCTATTATTTTCGCCATATGTGACTCATTGAAAGCTCCTATTCCACTTTTACAATTTTTCTTAGTCACATTGTCCATTAATTTGTAATTGCGTCATCTCTTATTGTAAACATACAATATCTAGATCATTTAGTTTATCTTTTCAAGATAATGTTTGAGTCTGAACTTTCTTTTCTTTTCACACTTGCTTACTTTATTAGGGTTTTTGTAGAGGGGAGGTATAGGTTTTAGTTTTCTATGCTTCACGCTTTGGTGAATTTTATTGCTATAGACGACTTTTTATGGAACGCGGAGTTTGTCTTTGCGTTGACCATGCATTTTTATTATAATGTTTATTTTATGTGTTGACAATCTTTTTCAACATGGACAATTTTCAACAAAGATCCTAGAAAGCGACACAAGATAACTCTACAGTGTAGGTGAAATAAGAGACGTTGGACATCGTTTTTGCATTTGTTGGTGAAGGTGGTTTAGACCATACCTTTACTAAATCTTACTAGGACGAATGGCTTGCCAAGAAAGAGAAGAACAAAGTCTAGAATTTAGGACGCCCCCACTTATTGGTTTATATGTTGCAATCCCTTGTGTAAGAGATGAAGCAGAAAGATGAAGCTCTATAGTCCTCTTGGCCGACGTTGTCCACAAATTAGGTCGTTGTTGTAGAAGCAAATTGAGAATTCGAATCTTCCCGTAATAGAGTGTAGGATTTGGAGTTGTCTCTAAATGAGGCTCGGGAAGGTGGAAAGAAAGATGAGGACGGTCTTTAGGAGATGCATCACGAGAACCTTGAGATATCCAAAGAGTATACGAAGTATGTGGAAGACATACTCTCTATTATGAAAGTTTCTTTACCTGTTATGCTTGAAATTTTGTTAGACCTCTCTAGGAACTGTATATGTCCAATGATCAATATCGTTTCCTTGCCTCTAAGTTTAACCTCGGTTCAAAGTTGGCGCTTTCGACAACACCCTTGATTCGTTCGATGTGGGGTTTTGATTCCTTTATTCGTATGCTTGTGGAGTTTGCGAATGCACCCCTGGTTTGTGGATATCCTTTAAAATTATAAAGAAGAGACTTTAGTGGATCCAACTTATTCTCCTCCAGCTATGGTGAAAATCCTTTATCCGGCCTCAATTGGAGTTTTCTCATGAAACTCCTAAATCGGAATCATTTGCGTCATACTCGTCGATATCCCTAGTATTCTCTTTTGGGGTTTTTATTATTATCCTTTCTATTTTCTTAGTGAGAGTGGCTACGTTGATCTTCATTACCTTCTTTTTGTCTTTCCCTTTTTTATTACACTGCAAGGCTTTGTGTATCCATTGTTCTCCAAAAAGGTTGACGCAGATTGTTACCAGCTTTTCATGGACATTACGATACTTTATTTTGAGGTGGACTAGAGAGGCCACAACGTCCAACATTTTTGCAAAGGGTGTGCCTAGGATGCAGTTGTAAACGCTACTACAAGGAATTGCTAGGAATTGTAGGTTGATTGTCTTGATGTCACTCCTTTTTTCCTAAGGTTATCATTAACTCAATACATTCCCAAGGGCGAGTTACATTGACGTTGAAAGTTTATAGGTTGGATCCCTCGCACGATCACAACTTCTCTCTTTTTAGTCAATCCTTCCCGAAAAGTTCTTCATACATAATGTCATACAAGCTTCCCCCATCAATGAGGATTCATAATACATCAAATTGGCCATTGTGGCCATTATCATCAGGGGAAAATCTCATTTGAAATTCCACCTACCTTTTCTCTATCCCGAAAATTGAGGATTGACCTTTTCGGTTTTCTATTAGGGGTTGTTCCTTCATCCTTGTTAATTTCCATTAACTCGGAAATCATCCTCTTCATAGTCCTATTGGAGTTTTTTTTGCTCTAAGAATACCCCTAGTAATATAAGTGATTTATTGTCGTTTTTTATTGTCGTTTTCTTCTTTGTCGGTGCTACAATCCTTCTTCCATATGGATCCACTTACGACTTTGATAGTTTTCTTAGGGGAATCCTTCTCTTATCAAGAAAGTTGTTTCTTCATTGGGAACTCTTCATGTCCTTTATGACCTTTATTCTAGTATTAGTCACCTTTATGGCTTCCGTCTCGGGCGTACCAGCGATTCGTCCCTTTTTTTATCAACTCTTTAATTGCGTTCTTTATGTGAACACACTCATTAGTATCAAAGAAGTGAATTTCATGGAAATAACAATACTTTGATTTATTTGTTATGGAAACTCTCTAACCGGGTAAGGGTTCCTAATCATGGCTTCTTTGAACTCAATGTTCGTGCATTTCTGCCATATTTTCTCCACAATGTGTTTGAAGTAGTGTATGTGAAAATTTTGAACCAAGGTACTTGCTTCCTGTCACCTCTGCTAGAATTATTATCCTTTTTAAAACTCGGTCATGCTCGGGGTTTCTCGGTCCTTGGGTCTTTTCTAATGCTAGGAGCTCTTTTTAGTAATTGATATAAGGTTGAGCCTTACTCAGTAGTTCGTTTAAATTTCAAGCTTCTTCCAACTCAATTTTTTCTATAAACATGCAGTATAATCTCAATCCCTATTTGAAGATGCAACAATTTAATCCATCCTCTTAACCTTTTACTTCTACCACTACCTTGGTAAACCTGTCAATGCACTCACACTTGATTTATATTTTCTTTTGCATGATCTTGTTGAATATGGTCATGTAGTAGGTTGTTCCTTTCGATTGGTGGGATAAATAGTGAACAAATCGTACAGTTCTTTCAATGCTTGGGATGGTTTTGAACCATGTCATGGAAATTCCCTTATGGGCTAATGCAAAGAACATACACTTCATGGCTCACTGGGCGTGCTAATAATTTTTCCTTCCATCGACATGTTCAACGTGTTCATCTTAATCCATAGTTTCGTCATATATTTCCAACTTTGAGGGTGTCTCAAGTTCCGTCGAACCTCTTATTCTTAAATATTGGCTCACATGTGTCATGCCTTTCCTTTTCTGGAAGTAGTGTACTTTTGAACTATTAGGCCGACAAACCTCCGGTGGAGTGTGTTTGTCAATTATCACTCTAGAATCGGGTTACGGAGTATGATTTCTTTTACCCTAGTTACGACTTAGTGACTTTGGAGATACTACATGTGGTGAGGTCACAACTATTGGAGATGATTATGGTATGATTTCATGGTCACCCCATGATGCTTCCTCAAGCATTGTATTTGCTCTCAGAGGAGAACATTATAAGTTCTCTTCAATTTGGAGTATCCTATCAACCAGAGCTTGGGAATTTTTGTTATTTTACTAAGTTATAGACACTATAATGTAGGTTGAATGATCCTTGCATTCCTAGGTTGGATTGCAATTTTTTTATGTTCGAGAGAATCAAATGTCCAGGCATCATCGGTTATGAAAGAGGTTTTCGTGAAGGTTAGCCTTGGAAAATATGTTTCATAGGTTGGAAGAATGGTAAGGCTTATAATGTTCCCTAATCAATTCTTGGGAGAGAAATATATTTTTTCACATGAGCGACAAGGAAGTCATGAGGACTGGATCATTCTCTACTAGAAGAGAGGTGCAATTTTTTTAGCCTCAAGAGTGGCGTAACATTGAACGAAAAATCTGATAATATTTAACATTACCATGGCTTTAAGAGTTGGTTATATGATCTATTCGAGAGAAAGATATTTGTGTTTTGAGAGAATAAGAATGATGATCAATGAAAAGGAGATCAATGATTTGAGAGAAGAAGATTAGTGATTTGGGAGAAGATAATTGGTGACCTGAGAAAAGAAGATTGGTGATCAGAGAAGAAGATCGATGATTTGCGTCTTTGGTGAAAATACTAAAATTTTTGTTGAAAAATATGGTGGGAATCAATAGTTGTTTCCCATAGATGATGTCATTGTTTCGTTCGAGAGCCATAAACGAGTTCTGATGTGGTGGATTCAAGTCTTAGAGCGATGGTGAAAACTTGTAGTACGATAAATAGGGTGTGGACCTACAAAGTTAGAACCTTAATATCTTAGTCAATCACTTAGTGAAAATTATTATGCGAGTGAGAAGGAATTGGATATCTGCAGTGGTGTGATATGGTCTTTATATAGTATAGGCGGTTAAAATTATTCGCGTGTGATTTGGTGCCTTGTGCGGATAGTTGTTTGATTAGATATCAACAATGAGAGATACAATGGAGAACTTAATAATGTATCTTTGGTAGAGATGAGCTTTTATTTGTTCGGTATGACTTCACTTTTAGCACTTTGTATTGAGTTTTCTTCGTAGACCTTGCGGACGACCTAAAACATAATTATTCACCATATTTTATTTCTTAATGTATTTTATAATTGATTTTGAATATAATGACACATAGCCACATAAAACAACACTTCTATGGTTAATAACCTATAATAAATAAATATTATTCATAAATTTTAAATGTGAGTTACAAACAAACTTTTATAAATTGATCTTTGTTACAAATTTTAATTATTATTACTCATGATCTGGATCGGCCAAAGGCTCCATTTCAAATCCACATTACTCGATCCAAAATATAAAACAATGCACATGCTAAGAGTAAGGTACAATCTATGATCTCCATTTTCATTATACTCATCTTGTATCTAGAACAAACTTAGGATTTGGATTGCTAACCATGCACATACACTTTGTGCAACCATGAAGGAGATATGAGCCACTAATCAAGATCACCAATTATCCAACTATCTTCATTTCAGGTTCCTATGCGAAGATGGAACACACATTTCTGGTTCCTGAATGGAATCGTGGTGTTTTCCATGGGAATCGACTTCTGATTCCTATGATTTCTATAAAAAAAATGTTCATTTCACAACACCATTAAACAAACTCATAAGTTCTAGATATGGGTTCTAGCAGTTTTAGATCCAAATTTCTGATTTGCCTATTTGCAACCTCATTAGATCACCGAATCAGGAGTGAATCAGCGTTTAATTTCTACATTTTCCACGAACTCGTGTTTTCTTTCCATCTTTACTATTTTTAACTTACTCAGATAAGAGAATCGAGAAATGATCAAAAGTGCACAAAAATTTGTCGTAATTGGTTCGGTGAACCACCATTTATGTTCCAATTCTTAGGAATCCAGTTCTCTAATATCCTATAGAACTCTGCATAATAGCAAAAGGAAGAGTCTCATATCCAGGTCTAGGGTTACGTCGGGGTCTGAAGGCAATTTCTATGAAGGTCGGGTCGAAGACTCGCAATCCACATTCTAACTTAATGGTGTTTGTACTTCCTGCCATTGTTGGGGTGATTACAAGGGAGACATCAGAAGTTCATAATTAACATTAGGCGCTAATCTAATATTGGGGTGCATCTTATGCATATCACGGGATTTACGCTTGATGTCTTCTCAAGCCAGATCAAAGAATAGAGGTCCACCAAGTGTGCTTGAAGAAAGATACCCTAGACTCTAGTTGTAAGGATACCATTAAATTACAATCTCTAACCGTCGCTTAGAGTGCTTATTCAAAAGGAAGTTCTAGACGAGATTATTAAATAATACTGTCAATGCTCAACCACCATTCCGGGTCCGGGAGAAACCGATTATCATGTCAGACTTGCCACGGGCGGAACCCTATATCTACTTGAGGTTGATATCCACTCTGGAATAAGAAGGAGGATGGGGAATCTCGTCCCCAACGATCAAAATTTCCTTGACAAGCATTGGGCAGAGCAATTTAACAAGCATACAAATTAACGGTTGACATCAAGCTAAGTCACGGGATATGTTGTTTACCCAACTTATATCACCTAGAAAATACAAGGCGATACACCTCGATAACCCATCCAATCAAAGAAGGCGCTCAAAGTGCAGAGTACACGCAACCCAGAACCCTGGGGAAGGACGAAAATCAAAGACCGTGGATACCGTCCATCCACATCAGAGTCACCATTGAAGGTTATCTACCTCATCGTTTCATTATTTATTTCTAACAAATTTAATTCATTATATATATATATATATATGTATATATATTCTTTCTTCTGATACAACCTTAATCTGTATATGCGATTCTGATACAGCATAAAAGCATTGTATGCATGAATGTGTATCTGATAAATACTTAATGTATTTATGCGATTATGATATGGCTTAAGCATATTTTGTGCCTTATTATAGTGTTTCATTTTCAAAGAAAGCAGTTAAGACTCTCACGCCCAAAACGAACATCCCGTTATAGTTGATGAACGTCGATGGTTTGACCTAAACTTTAAAGTGAATAAAGACTTCGTGGAGTAAAGGAGAAAGCCTTAAAATTAGATAAATTCATAAACAACAATAATGATAAAGCAAGGATAAGCATAAAACTCTAAAGTGAATAACACTTGAGACATCAAGGTAAAAGACTCCATTAAATATCAAAAATCGTTATGCCCAAGGCACAAAGGCAAGGGAAATATTATAGGGAATAGAAAGACGTACAATGGAAGAAAAATAAAACCTAAGCATTTAAAGTTGAGGCATCAGGAAAACTTCCTTGAGTTACCCCTAGAGCGAACTTGGATGGTCAAACATCTCAGTAGAAATTACGACATTTGAGAAATATCTCTTCGCATGTTCCACAAATCGCTCAAAGACTCCTAGCACATTAGGCATAGTCTACTGAAGTCATGTAGCACCCGCTTCAGACTGGTTACCTTGTCTTGAAGAGCTTTCTAGACCTCTGCATGAACATCGGTCTCCTGAAGGAAGGCCTTCCTGTGGTCCTTCACCTGGTGAGTCTTCTCCTCAATAAAATCAGAAGCAGTCTTATATGCTTATCTGCATCCTGAAGAGAACCCTCTATCTTGGTCACACTAGCAACCAAATCTGAAGGAGAACCATGTATTTCTGCAGCCTCTCTAAAAAATTTGTAATCTTTTACTTCCTCATACAACGTAACAAACTCTTTTTGAAGATTAATGCATTTCAACTCCATAGCTTCGACATTCCCCTTCCAAGTATCCCTTTCCTATGAGGGATTATCCGAGGTGAAGATATCACCCTATCTAGCAGATACAAGAGAGAAAATGGTATCAGTTTTGAACATATTGTGAGCAAGCGAAGAAGCCAGTTCCATTTTATCCCCCTCGGCGAGATTCTGTACGAAGGAAAATATGATGTCAACACAATAACAACATCCTCCTCAAAATTTTGGGGAAGTAATGAAGAGAATATGTTTGGTATGTTTATAAAGGTAATCACATCCCAGGAAGCTTCGTCCTCGACGACCTAAGTTCGTTTTGGAGAACACTGCTATTCCACCTCCCGGGGCCCTCTTCATCAAAACTGGAGGCGTAGTTAGCCAAGAGAAAACGAGGAAGATTTTCAGTGAGGACAGAGTCTCCATGCTACTGTAAAGTAAGGGGACAAATCCCCTCCTTCATCCTCACCTCATCCGTTAAATATGAACCCATTCTCATAACCAGGCCCTTGAAACCAAGATTACATCTCCTCCTTCATCCTCACCTCATCCATAGAAAGAGAACTCGATGGCTAATTTTTGTACGTGCAAGTATACACGGTCAAATTAGTAGCAAGTGATAAGAAAAAATATTTATCCCATAGAGATTGTATTAAGCATAATAATTTTATATAAGAAGTTGTAAAATAAAAATGATAAAAGGTAATAAAATAATCATATGTGCCATGTGGTTAAGAAATTTGAAAAACATAAAAGATAGTTAAGGGTAAACACATAATGAAAGAATATGTTGTATAATGATTCATTTAATGAATTCATCTAATGTATAATTCTGATATGTGGATTCATGGCATATGAGGTCAGAACTTGATCTTATGATGTATCTCTATAACATCACTAACATATACAGTAAAGTAAAGGGACAAATCTTCAATCCTCACTTGTAACTTTAATACATATCTGGTTTCATTCTCAATGTCCTCTTTTATTGTAGATCTTTATGTCTAAAGTAGCTAATATAATTAATATCTTTATCTTACTAATCATATTTACTTATGAGTTCCACTTGTCAAAGGATCTCTCAATATTGACAAGATGTTATATACTCCTAAGTTGGTCGGGCAAAGAAATAAATATATGGCATATATTCAAATGAGTAAAATATATCAAGACAACTCATTCATAACATTCAAAAGATTGTTAATTCATTAAACTCCGCATTATCCAACAAAGTAATTTTATCTCATAATGAGAAAAGTAAGTACAGTACAGAATGATCTTAAGTTATGCATTCATAAATAAGAAGATAGAAATGATAAAACAAAGAATGACACTTAAATCACTTGCAGTTTGTAAATCATCAAGTGGCATCTTTTGTCACCTTTTCAGTGACTTTATGTCTTCCTTTATTTCACTTCTGAAGAATTTTCAAAGTTTCAGAACTTTTTTTTCATTGTAGTGCGGTTCTTTTTATAGAGGTTTCTCAACTGCATATTGTCTCTCTTTGGTTCTTAGGCCTTTAAAATGATCCATTAACTTAATTTCAAATAATTAAGCATATTCCTTTGTGTTGTACTATGATATTACACTTCATATGGAAATCAACATGACACTTTAGCAACATTGTAGTAATAGCAGCAGTGTAAAAGCAGCAGCAGTACAACAACAACAAACTTTGACGGCTTTTTAGAATTTTGTCTTATAGCATTTTCATCCTTATCCATTCATTTTCTCAAGCTCAACCATATTTTCTTTTCAAATATTTGTCACGTCAGCATTAATAATGAATTTGAGAACTCATACCAGCATCTTCTAACTCGAGGCCTGTTGGATATGGGTCATAACTTTGTGCAATAGGAAATTCAGAACACTGTAGTTCAACTCAATAAGACTGACACAACTTGCTTGTGTTTTTGGGATTTAACTGCTTATGCATATGCTCAGGTGTTACATGCTCGTCTAGAACGAGTGCATTTACCGTCATGTAAAAGACAAGTCGAAGCGAGTTCTTTCGTTTAGAATAAGGAGATGAGAAGAGAAATCCCAAAGGATAGACACATATTTTTTGTTTAAGTTTTTTAGAAGCTTTTTATTTGAGAGTTTCATAAGAGAGTATATATAAGTCTCATTCAATGGAGTGTTTACTTCTTACATCACTCCAAGATGGAATGAAGAAGAAGCACACCTAATTATGGAGAAGATCCCCAAACTCAGTTCCAAGGATTGAGGCTCAATTACACTAGCCTACTTTTGCTTATTAAGTGTTTCTTATGATTTTTTTTATGAAGAAGTGTTTTTTAGCTTTTCTTTATGAAAGTGACTTCATGCTTAGACTTGTACATCATTCTAGACAAGCTTACATTACCCCAAGATGGTATTGTAACACCCCAAATTTGCCCTCTTCTTGTTTAGCATCGTTATCATATCATAATCATCATGAGCATACCATATCCTTATCATTTTGCATAGAAAAATGAGGCATAACACTCGCATGTTCTAGCATATGGCATATGATCGGTCATCTGGGAAAATCTGAATCTGCAAGTCAAAATCAAGAGCATGGTGATCTGGCAAGAATCTCACAGGATCATTTTGCACAAGCCTGGTATCATGTTCAGAACCCTAGAAAGAGAAGATGGATCAAAATTTGCTTGAAACGGTTGGTGCAGGTCTATTTTTGAAGGTTCCCACCAAAGGGAGGGAAATTCAAATTTTCCATGCGTTAACCGGTTAACGCATATGGTTAACCGGTTAACAGCTGCGAAATTTGAATTTCCAGCAGCATTTTCAGCATGTGTGTTTTGGTCCCATTTTCCAATTTTCTGATTTTTATTCATTTGAATTAAATTTGAATTTGAGAGAAGGATCTAGAGCATTTATCCAAGCCTCATTCCAACCCTAAATCCAAATCACTTTCTAAGCTAATGCCAAGCCATTTTTTTTGGATCCCAAACCAAAATTTTGGGCCCCAAACCTAAATCATATTTATTCCATTTCCTTCCAAACCAAAGGGGCTCTCACTCATTTTTCACTCTCATTTCTGAATTTTGATTCCTCTCACTCACAATTCTCTCACTTTTCTCTCCCAATTTTCCAAATCACTCAAAGTTCCTCTTTGAAGATCACACAACCTTGCCTTGAGGTGTGTAGATCTTGGAACTAAACCTCCTTTCATAGCTTCTTTGCATCTTTTTGCTGGTTTTATTGGAGATTCAGATCTGGTTTGAGATCTAGAAGTGCTTTTGGATCCAAAATTCTGCATCAAGAGCTTGTTCTTGCATTTATTTTGCATGGAGTGTGGAGCTTAGCATCGGATCTTCAAAGTTTTGCGCGAGATCTACCGTTTTCAGCTCAATCAACAATTACCAAAGCATACCTCAGCTTTGTAGGTTGGTTAATTTCAGATCTAGCTCTGTTTTTAGCTTATTTGCATGCTTGTGCTTTAGATCCACCATGTGTTTGTGTATTTGCTTGTGTTGTTTGATTTGATTGGTTGATTTGTATCCGGATCCGAATGTTATTGTTCCTGAGCTTAATGATATGGATTAATGTGAATTGATCTAATTTTCCATGTGTAATTGATTGCTGGTCTGGTGCAAGCTTATTTGAATAAGCTGTTTTGAGATGCTGTTTTCTGCAGGATTTGTTGCTGTTTTTTCAGTGTTAACCGGTTAACGTATATGGTTAACCGGTTAACGCCCCTGTTTTGTGCGTATTTTGTGCAGGTTTGAGCTGGTTAACCGGTTAACGCATTTGGTTAACCGGTTAACACTGAAGCAGAATGACTTTTTAGTGTTGTTTTGAGTTTGTTTGATCCCTTTGCTTGTTCTAATTGCCTTGGATCATTGCATGATCATTAAGCATGATATTTTAGGGTGATTTGCTTGCTGGTTGATGTATGCTTTCATGTTTTCGACGCGTAAGTCGTGTACTTGCAATGTTTGGCATGATGTTTGATTCTTGTTCACAAGAACCTTTGAGCATGACTAATTCCATGTTTGTGTTGGTCACTTTGCTGGATTTTTTTTTTTGTGCATACTAACCTTGCAGGGGCTATGGTAAGTGAGAGATGTGGGAATTGAGTTCCACATCTCCAATTCTCATCTTCCTCTTATGTTTATGTTACTAACCCTTTGTTGTTGGGCTTAGGCCTTTCTCATCCCTTCTTCTATCTTCTTCTTTTTTCCTTCATTAGGATAGAAACCTCACTAACCTGTAGGACTTCCATGCATGTGAATACTTAGGATTATTTTAGTCCCCCTTTAGAATTTTTCCTTTGAGATCTTTTGGTTCTTCTTCTCTTCTCATCTCATAACTCTTAAAAAGAAAACACTTTAATAAATGTGAAGTGATGCATTGATCCATAGCCTTATTCCATGAGGTATGCTTGTAGTCTTCCCATCTTGGGATAGTACATGTTTACCTTGTGATGCACAAGTCTGATCAAGGTATCTTCTTCATAAAGAAAAGCATAAAAAACACTTCTTCATGTAAATAACCAAAAAACACTTAATAATTAAGCGAGTTAGTGAGCCTAAGCCCTAATCTTTGGGTTCAAGTTTTGGGGATCTTCTCCTTACTTGAGTGTGCTTGTTCTATTATTCCATCTTGGAATGTAGCGACAAGTGCACATTCCATTGGTGAGAGTTTGAGTTCACTTCCTTGTGACACACTCATAAAAGCTTCTAAAAAAGCACAAAACAAACAATAAGCGTCTTTCCTTCGGGAATTCTTTTCTCATCTCCTTCGCTCCGTACGCGAACTTGCTCCTACTTGTCATTTTGCAAGACGGTTACGCACTCGTCGTCCGAGTCTGCAACACCTGAGCAATGGCATAGGCAGTTCAAGCCTGAATTCACAAGCAATTTCCTTTTAGTACCCCTAGTTAGGGGAACTACGGCGTCTCTGATCCTCATTATCCCGATGAGGTACGTAGGCAGCGGGGTAGGGCCCGTTCGAGCACAATCTTTATTTTCCCTACATTTTTCTCTTTTGCTTTCTTATTCAGTTCTTTTTCAGTTCCAGTTTCTTTTCATTTTCATTTCTTCTGCTGCAGTTTTCATACCCTCACCCTTTGAAATAGTTTCTTTGCAAGCGTGGATCCCGTCGGGTACGGCGGACGATCTGGGTGCTAATACCTTCCCAGGTCGTAACCGACTCCCGAACTCAGTCTCTTTGGTTCGCAGGACCTGTGTCCTTCCTCTTTCTTTCTTCTGGTTTGTGCAGCATTACCATTCCCTTTCTTCGGGATAAAAATGCCTGGCTGGCGACTCTATTCTTCTTCCGCGCCACTTTCGCGTTTGTACCAGGATGAAAATCCTCGGGGAGCGACAGCTTGGCGACTCTGCTGGGGATCGAACCCAGAATCTCTGGTTCCCCTGTGAGTCTCTCCTAGCGCTTGTGTGTTTCTGTTTCATTGGGTGATGTTTGTTTGTTGTGGCTTGTTGTATTTTATTGTTGTTTATTTACAGTTTTCAGTATTTATTTTTTGTATCATGTATATATACTGGACTGTCTGGACTGGTTTTCTGTTTGGTGGGATGGGTGTTACTTGTTCTTGAGAGATGAGCCAAGTACCCGGCTCGAGTGCACCATAGGACTTAGAGTGGTTCCACTTTGGCCTCATGAGATCTTGTCATGGGGGTAGTAGTGAGTTCCACACCCAGGTTGCGATTGTCTTGGAAATGTCTTGATTTGGGGATCTTCCTCTCTCATTACATAACCCTGACAGTTATGTGCAGCTGGGGACCGATCATTGAGAACCTTTGTGGAAACAACCTTCTCCAGTGGTGACAGTGGCAGACCACATTTTGTGGCAAACCCATTCGCACCCGAGGGTCCACTGGGAACTCGCATAGGATGGCCTGGTTCTCTTATAAGAACTCAGTTAAAGCATCTGGTCATATGACATTAGTACTGTATCCTACGGGCTGAATGTACTATTGTTTCTTGGTTTCAGCGCTTGAAGCTAGGGACTTATTAGGGATGCTTGTTTTTCCCGGACTCAGCTGAGGCCTCCCTGCATAGTACATAATGCCTAACCGATTCCCTGATTTGGTCATGAGCCATTTCTCGGAGATGGTGACAGTATTATTGCTATGTGGCTTTGAGAGTCCGTGATGTCTGACCCGGAGCCTTTTACCTGTGAGATTGGGGGGTGTGTACAGGTGTGCAGGAACCCCTTGACCTCAACATACCCTTCATCATCAGTGTGATACTATGTTTTGATTCGGTTATTATGGTTCTGGAGTTCTTGATCCTTGGTTTTGAGTTCTTATCGGATGGTTATTATTCAGAGGGCATATATCATCAGTTGCTTGGTTCTCAACTCAGTGTCCCGTACTCAGACAGACACCAGTTCTCGATCACTTGCCAGCTGCATACATACCATCATGGCATTTTAGCATACATGTTCAGTTATTTCTGAGAATCCCATACCTGGATTATTATTGTTGGATTTTTGTATCATAATGTGGATCCAAGCAGATAGATTCTTTGGAAGTAACTGAACATGGCATCTCATATCATTTGCATTGCATTTCTGTTCAGCAAGCAGGGCTCATCTGTTCTTTGTTCACCATCTACAGTTGAGACTCCAGTTCTCGTATCAGACTTGAAGCAACTTTTGAGAAGATCATGGACCCTAGAGAGAAAAGCCAGTCTGCCAGTGTTGGGTTGACAAGAGATCAGTGGGACCAACTTTTGGGGGCTATGATGACTTTGGCAAGGCAGGATGATCGTAATTCCACTCAAGCTCAGCCTGTACAGACCCCTGTTGGGAATCCAGATGTTCAAGAGCGTCAGGTCGCCCGAAGTGGACATTCTTCTTCTGTTGATGCTGCAGATTATCACAGTTTTGCTTTCACTATGCCAGATCCTCAAGAGGCAATCCCTGTAGTGAGAATCCAAGATCCACGAGTTGGGGAAAGGGAGGAAAGATTTCGTGTGTTGGAGGAAGATATCAAAGCCCTTCAAAGTCGTAATGTCATTGATCTAAGTGCTGCAAGCATGTGTCTGGTGCACGGCCTTGTAATACCGCCAAAATTCAAAGTACCGAAGTTTGAAAAGTACAAAGGGGATAGTTGTCCAAGACAGCATTTGGTGAGATTTTGTAGAAGGATGGCCTCACATGAGCATAATGACAAATTGATGATCCATTGTTTCCAATACAGTCTGAGTGAGGCATCATCGAATTGGTATATGAAGTTAGAGAGCAGTCGTATTCAGTCATGGTCGGACCTAGCCAATGCATTTGTGAAGCAGTATGACTACAATCTTGACAGGGCTCTTAGCCGCATGGATTTGCAAGTGTTATCCCAAGGAGATGGTGAATCTTTCAGAGAGTATGCCCAGAGGTGGAGAGAAGTAGCTGCTCGAGTGCAACCCCCGTTATCAGACAGAGAATTGGTGGATCTTTTCATAGAAACATTACAGGGGCCGTACTTGGAGAGGTTGAGTGGCGGTGGAACTTCGAGTTTCTCAGACTTGGTGATAGTGGGAGAACGCATTGAGAGTTTTATCAAGATGGGAAAGATACAAGGCATTTCAGATGGCTCAGCTGAAGAGAATGAATCTGTTGTCAGTTCCCAAGATAAGGATGTTATTGATGCAATCTGGGAAGATCCTTCAACTCCATTGACTTATCCACATTACCCATGCATTTCAGCTGCTCAGAGTCAGCAACCTTCTGAATCCGTATGTCAGATATCAGTTAACAGTGAATCTCCTCAGTATCAACAGCGACCATGCCAACAGAAGCATACTCCGCAAAGGCGTCGTTACTACACTAAGAGAGCCAAGAGGTATTTTGATCCATTGCCAGTACCATACAGTCAGATACTTCCATGCCTGATCGATAGTGGATTGATAGTGCCAAAGAAACCGGGTCCAGTGCCTTTTCCATATCCACCAAGTTTTGATCCCAATGTTCAATGTGGATTCCATGGCAATGCGCCAGGACATTCAGCTGAAGAATGCAAGCCTCTCAGGGATAAGGTTCAAGATTTGATTGATTCAGGGTTGATTTCAGTGACGCCTCAAGGCATTCAAGTTAACAAGTCTCCGTTTGGTCATATGGGTTCGTCAGCTCATGTTATGGAGGAATTTATTGAAGATGTATGTGAAGGTGATTCTTAGTTTGATTCTGAAGAGCGGCTATGTACGTCACTTTGATCCCTATTGAGGGGAACTACGTCGCTCTGATTCTCCATTGGTCTTTGGTCAATGGAGATACGTAGGCAGAAGATCGTCAGGTCTTTCCGAGCAACCTTAGGTGTCAAACTTATGTGGCAATTTCATCTCAGTGTCACTCTTCTCTTCAGACGTCTTGTGTCAATGTTTGAACGTCGGAAGCTTCAGGTCAGAATAATTGAGAATGAAATATGGTGCTAACACGTGGTCATTTGATTGAAGACTGCAAATCTTATCAGAAAAAGTTGTTGACTACTGAAAGTATTCAAGATCAGCTGGTCCAGACGGAGTCAAGTCTCCTCAACAATGGCATTGCTCAGTTTCTTTATTGCATTTTCATGTGTAGCTTTTATATGTTTGTCTAAACATTTGTATGCTTGCATGAAACTTGTTTGTTTTGAATGATAATTAATGAAATGCACATGTTTTTTCTTGAAGTATTTAATTCGTATTTTTACTTATAATTTTGCATGTGCATTGCAATACCAACTGTTGTTCTTAAACTCTGTGATGGAGGATGACGAAATGAAAACGCAAAAATATCCATTTGTGTGCTCTTGAATAAGACCTTGTTGATGATGTACAGGCATTGTTTCAAATTCCCAAACACCGGAGATATAAGGGAGATAAACCTTCGTTAACCCCTTTTGAGCCTTGAAGTAGGAGTTTTCTTTTCACATGAAAAACCCTCGCATTTAACCCGGGGCAGGGTAGGTGTCAGCTAGTTGGACCAGGCGTTCATGCTTCCATAAAGGAGTGTATCTGAGGATCCCTAACATTTCATTGTGCCAAATCAAGAGGTATAAAGACCGGAAACCACAATGGTTATCCATCAACGACCAAAAAGTGAGATAGTCACAACCCTTACAAAACAGTCAAGACAAACAGTGTCACACGACTTGTTCGAAAAAAAAAAGAGAAATAAATAGCCCGCTAAGTCGAAACTTGAAAACAAGCGACTTAGGCAAAAATTAGGGCATCCCGCTGGACTCCAATTGCATAAGATTCACAAGAAGCAGTCCAGGCAAAAGTTAGGGATAAGAAAAAGAATGAAAAAAGCGAAAAGACAAAAAGGATTACACAAGAAAGATCCTTGAACAAGAGCAAAGTCGTGTGATACAGACACGAAAGACGAAGGGATGACTGACTCCAAATAACAACTTGATTGGTGCTTAAACCGTTAGTGTAATTGGTTCCTCAACCAACACGAAACCCTTTTGGAAAGGTGAGCGTTTGCAAAAACTAGCTGAACATAGGAATGGAAGGACATCACGAAGATGGGTGGGCACATATAAAATTCGAGCCTATATCCTTTGTTTCTATAACCATGAGCCAGGCCACGATACAACCCTTAAAAGTCCTAATTGAAACAGGGTTAATTCGAGAGCGTGCCACCATGAGATAGCGTTCCTGACTCCTACGAATTGTGCAAAAGACCCTCGTTGGTATTGCATATGCATGTTTATTTCATAAAATAATACTGTACTGTCTTAACTAGTGATTCGTTCATAAACGACATCTTTTCAATAAAAGCTTCAAGATTAACACGTGCTGCATTAGAATTTTCATTCTCAGAATAAGACATTTTCTGTTTGCGTACATCTGTTTAGCATCAAAGAAGTTCACATATGGAACCTCAGTCTAGAAGCTTAATCTTGCCAAGTTGAGAAGGCGGAAACTTCTGAAGGACATTCATGCCAATGGACCTTTTTACAAGAAACTTCGTTGAATGAAGACTTTTCCAACCAGTTGGGTTAAATGCAACTAATCTGGGGCAATCACTTCGAGATTTAAATCTCTCGTAGAGCAGTTAGCATGGGTGTTTTCTCCAAAGCAAGGCTCGTACTGGGGAAGATCGCCCTAGAAGCACTAGAAGTCATCTCCGGAAGATGACTAATCAGATGCACTTACCCAAGGTTCAGAATACTGGGGCAGGACACCTCACGATGATGCGAGATCTTGGGGCAAATTCCTACATGAACCACATAGTTTGAGGTGGCTACTTTGAGATCTACAAGAGTTTGGAAACACTGAAGCATTTTAGATGCTATGTTTTCTGTAAAATCCTCTCGAGACAATATTACGGTATGCAAGGCCGTTCCCAGAATGAATGTCTGATGATTTATCCCAGTAGGGCGTTTCCTTAGTCAGAAAATTTATCCGTAGTTGTTATGGTTTCTTCGTCATACACGGCTAAAGTCCAATAGTCATTGGCATCTTCAAGGTTAAAGTCCAATCTTTGTTGGCATCTCTTCAACTATGACATGTTGGCATATATATGCATTCAGCCTCTCACTTCAGTTGAGTGTGGCAGTCTTCACTCTGGTTTTCTTCGACCCTCAAGTCGATATCATTGCTTCTATTTTCTCAACCCTCGAGTTGATGTTGTTTTGTTTCCCTCGACCCTCGAGTCGATGTCATCGCTTCTGTTTTCTCAACCCTCGAGTTGATGTTGTTGTGTTTCCCTCGACCCTCGAGTCGATATTGTCATCTTGTTTCCTCAACCCTCGAGTTGATGTTATTTCGTTTTCCTCGACCCTCGAGTCGATGTTGCTATTTTATTTCTTCAGCCCTCGAGTTGATGTTGCTTTGCTATCCTCGACCCTTGAGTCGATATTGTTGCTTTCGTTTCCTCGACCCTCGAGTCGATGTTGTTGACGTTTCTTCTCAACCCTCGAGTTGATGTTGTTGTGTTCTCCTCGACCCTTGAGTCGATATTTCGTTTCTTACGACCCTTGAGTCGATATCATAGTCTTCACTTCTTCAACCCTTGAGTTGATACCCAGTGAATCTGTCATAAAAGAAAAATCACAACATCAAAGTTCAACCACTGGATTCATTTATGCCAGGGGAAAGTGTGCATATCTTCGTGCCTACAGGGTACGGTATTTCGCGGTGACACGAGGTTTTCAGGAATCCTTGCGAGACAAATTCTTCCATAGTATATGCAGTCTGGGGCAGTTATGTCAAGATTCGACGAATCTTTGATGAGTTTGAAGACGTGGACATTTTGGATGTCAGGTCTTCTGTAAAATCCTCTTAGGTTGATCTTCAAGCAGTCAACTAGTCCAGAAAATGCAAGAGGCCACTAGATGATATCCCCCCACAGAGTTCATATTTGATTTTCACCTCCGTCCGTGAAATATTTCCCAGCAGATTTGCCCTATTGTTGGTTTATTTGATGATGCAGCCAGGTATTCATCACCTCAGTCGGAGTGGGTATCCAGACCTCTTGACTTTTTCTCCCCTGCAGAGTTGTATCTCTTGTTGCCGATCAGGCATTCGTTTACTGCTCGTCTGCAATCTTCAACACTCGTATGTGTTATCCCTAAGCAAGTTTCCCCAGCGAGGACATATCACTGCTTTATGGCTGCTCGACTGCATCTTTCAACACTCGTCTGTGTTAGTTCTGTGTTGCTGTTTGCTCGTCTGCAATTTTCGGCATTCGTCTGTGTTTTGAAGTGATTACCTTGTTATTGCTCGTCTGCAATTTCCAACACTCGTCTGTGTCATGATGCCTCCGTTGTTGCTCGTCCGCAACTCCTCAACACTCGTCTGTGTTCTGAGATGATATTTGCTGTTGCTCGTCTGCAACCTTCCAACACTCGTCTGTGTTTGGTATTGGATCCTTCGCTGCACTCGTCTGTGCCTTGATATGTATTCTCTGTTGTTGCTCGTCTGCAACTGTCCAGCACTCGTCTGTGTGTGTTTGAAGCTCGTCTGCTTTTATCCCCCAGAAGTCGTTTGTGTTCTGAAGCTCGTCTGCTTTGCCTGGATACTCGTCTGTATCATCCTCAGCACTCGTCTGTGCTAGCTTGCGCCTGAATGTGAAGATTTGCTGTTTACCCTGATATCTCTGTGACTACTTCAAATGCTCGTCTGTGTTTGAATTTCTGGTATTCGTCTATACCAGTGGCTGATACTCGTCTGTATCATCGCCTGAAGCACTCGTCTGTGTTTCTCAGATCATCGTCCGATACTCGTCTGTATCTTTGACTATTGGCACTCGTCTGTGTTTTCTTGATGATCATCCAATACTCGTCTGTATTGAAGAGGTTTAAAATCCTGACAGTGGGAATTAAATGTCGAAATGGTTACCGGGCCTGGCGTAACAGGTAAATCCGAGGGAGGCTCGTCCGTCTCAAGCACCAATTATTATGGTTGCTGCACCTGGCGTAACAGGTTTGCTCAGAAGACTCGTCTGTCTTATGCCATATATCCGCGGATAATATATGAGGAAGGTTCGTCTACCTTGATTGCATGTCTATCCCACAGACTTATATGCATTCCCGGAGCCTGCGTAAGGGTTATCCGAAGAAGACTCGTCCGTCTTATTCCACTTATCTGCGTAAGGATTAGTGAAGGAGATTCGTCCATCTCAGGTTACTTTGAAGATCCTTAAGGGCTCGTCCGCTCTCTGCACCTGGCGTCACAGGTCATGCGAAGACTCGTCTGTCAGCATGATAGTATTCCAGATATCAGTTTCAACTTGGAAGAAGCTCGTCTGCTTTTTTCTCTCCTTCTTATCCCCAGAGCGTCATCTGGTTGGGTTTATTTCCCAGTGTTGCATTCTTCGTCAGAGTGCAAATTTCAGGTCTTCCTGGTATTCAATCACAGTTTATCTCGAATGTCTGATAGCCGTTGCTCTCATCCTTTTCAGATCAACAGTTGATTGAATAGGGGCAGCTGTAACACCCCAAATTTGCCCTCTTCTTGTTTAGCATCGTTATCATATCATAATCATCATGAGCATACCATATCCTTATCATTTTGCATAGAAAAATGAGGCATAACACTCGCATGTTCTAGCATATGGCATATGATCGGTCATCTGGGAAAATCTGAATCTGCAAGTCAAAATCAAGAGCATGGTGATCTGGCAAGAATCTCACAGGATCATTTTGCACAAGCCTGGTATCATGTTCAGAACCCTAGAAAGAGAAGATGGATCAAAATTTGCTTGAAACGGTTGGTGCAGGTCTATTTTTGAAGGTTCCCACCAAAGGGAGGGAAATTCAAATTTTCCATGCGTTAACCGGTTAACGCATATGGTTAACCGGTTAACAGCTGCGAAATTTGAATTTCCAGCAGCATTTTCAGCATGTGTGTTTTGGTCCCATTTTCCAATTTTCTGATTTTTATTCATTTGAATTAAATTTGAATTTGAGAGAAGGATCTAGAGCATTTATCCAAGCCTCATTCCAACCCTAAATCCAAATCACTTTCTAAGCTAATGCCAAGCCATTTTTTTTGGATCCCAAACCAAAATTTTGGGCCCCAAACCTAAATCATATTTATTCCATTTCCTTCCAAACCAAAGGGGCTCTCACTCATTTTTCACTCTCATTTCTGAATTTTGATTCCTCTCACTCACAATTCTCTCACTTTTCTCTCCCAATTTTCCAAATCACTCAAAGTTCCTCTTTGAAGATCACACAACCTTGCCTTGAGGTGTGTAGATCTTGGAACTAAACCTCCTTTCATAGCTTCTTTGCATCTTTTTGCTGGTTTTATTGGAGATTCAGATCTGGTTTGAGATCTAGAAGTGCTTTTGGATCCAAAATTCTGCATCAAGAGCTTGTTCTTGCATTTATTTTGCATGGAGTGTGGAGCTTAGCATCGGATCTTCAAAGTTTTGCGCGAGATCTACCGTTTTCAGCTCAATCAACAATTACCAAAGCATACCTCAGCTTTGTAGGTTGGTTAATTTCAGATCTAGCTCTGTTTTTAGCTTATTTGCATGCTTGTGCTTTAGATCCACCATGTGTTTGTGTATTTGCTTGTGTTGTTTGATTTGATTGGTTGATTTGTATCCGGATCCGAATGTTATTGTTCCTGAGCTTAATGATATGGATTAATGTGAATTGATCTAATTTTCCATGTGTAATTGATTGCTGGTCTGGTGCAAGCTTATTTGAATAAGCTGTTTTGAGATGCTGTTTTCTGCAGGATTTGTTGCTGTTTTTTCAGTGTTAACCGGTTAACGTATATGGTTAACCGGTTAACGCCCCTGTTTTGTGCGTATTTTGTGCAGGTTTGAGCTGGTTAACCGGTTAACGCATTTGGTTAACCGGTTAACACTGAAGCAGAATGACTTTTTAGTGTTGTTTTGAGTTTGTTTGATCCCTTTGCTTGTTCTAATTGCCTTGGATCATTGCATGATCATTAAGCATGATATTTTAGGGTGATTTGCTTGCTGGTTGATGTATGCTTTCATGTTTTCGACGCGTAAGTCGTGTACTTGCAATGTTTGGCATGATGTTTGATTCTTGTTCACAAGAACCTTTGAGCATGACTAATTCCATGTTTGTGTTGGTCACTTTGCTGGATTTTTTTTTTTGTGCATACTAACCTTGCAGGGGCTATGGTAAGTGAGAGATGTGGGAATTGAGTTCCACATCTCCAATTCTCATCTTCCTCTTATGTTTATGTTACTAACCCTTTGTTGTTGGGCTTAGGCCTTTCTCATCCCTTCTTCTATCTTCTTCTTTTTTCCTTCATTAGGATAGAAACCTCACTAACCTGTAGGACTTCCATGCATGTGAATACTTAGGATTATTTTAGTCCCCCTTTAGAATTTTTCCTTTGAGATCTTTTGGTTCTTCTTCTCTTCTCATCTCATAACTCTTAAAAAGAAAACACTTTAATAAATGTGAAGTGATGCATTGATCCATAGCCTTATTCCATGAGGTATGCTTGTAGTCTTCCCATCTTGGGATAGTACATGTTTACCTTGTGATGCACAAGTCTGATCAAGGTATCTTCTTCATAAAGAAAAGCATAAAAAACACTTCTTCATGTAAATAACCAAAAAACACTTAATAATTAAGCGAGTTAGTGAGCCTAAGCCCTAATCTTTGGGTTCAAGTTTTGGGGATCTTCTCCTTACTTGAGTGTGCTTGTTCTATTATTCCATCTTGGAATGTAGCGACAAGTGCACATTCCATTGGTGAGAGTTTGAGTTCACTTCCTTGTGACACACTCATAAAAGCTTCTAAAAAAGCACAAAACAAACAATAAGCGTCTTTCCTTCGGGAATTCTTTTCTCATCTCCTTCGCTCCGTACGCGAACTTGCTCCTACTTGTCATTTTGCAAGACGGTTACGCACTCGTCGTCCGAGTCTGCAACACCTGAGCAATGGCATAGGCAGTTCAAGCCTGAATTCACAAGCAATTTCCTTTTAGTACCCCTAGTTAGGGGAACTACGGCGTCTCTGATCCTCATTATCCCGATGAGGTACGTAGGCAGCGGGGTAGGGCCCGTTCGAGCACAATCTTTATTTTCCCTACATTTTTCTCTTTTGCTTTCTTATTCAGTTCTTTTTCAGTTCCAGTTTCTTTTCATTTTCATTTCTTCTGCTGCAGTTTTCATACCCTCACCCTTTGAAATAGTTTCTTTGCAAGCGTGGATCCCCTCGGGTACGGCGGACGATCTGGGTGCTAATACCTTCCCAGGTCGTAACCGACTCCCGAACTCAGTCTCTTTGGTTCGCAGGACCTGTGTCCTTCCTCTTTCTTTCTTCTGGTTTGTGCAGCATTACCATTCCCTTTCTTCGGGATAAAAATGCCTGGCTGGCGACTCTATTCTTCTTCCGCGCCACTTTCGCGTTTGTACCAGGATGGAAATCCTCGGGGAGCGACAGGTATATATGCATATTCCCCATGGAATAAGGCTATGACACAAGAAGTTATTTCAACCATTATTAGGTGTTTTTTAGCTTGTTTTTAGATGAGAAAGAGAAAGACCTAAAAAAGACTCAAAAGGTAAAAGTCTAAAGGGAAACTAACAATCCTGAGTAAGTTGTCATGCTTGGATATCCTAAGGTTAGTGAGGTTAAATATCTCTAAACTAAACTAAAGTAGAAGAAGATAAGAAGAAATAATAAGAAGAAGAAGAAAAAGAAGAAGAAGAGGAGAGAAAAGGATTAGAAGACAACTTACTTCAAAGGTGGAAGTTAAGTTGCTTCTAAAGTGATGAATGAGAGTTGTATAAACCAAAGCATATTGAATGCTTAAACAAACACAAGATTGAAAAAAAAATAGAGAGGTTGGAATGTGGAAGCACATCCACACTCCTAAAACTTACCAAAGCCCCTGAAATGTT
This sequence comes from Lathyrus aphaca, assembly GCA_963966055.1. Taxonomy (NCBI): domain Eukaryota; kingdom Viridiplantae; phylum Streptophyta; class Magnoliopsida; order Fabales; family Fabaceae; genus Lathyrus; species Lathyrus aphaca. The sequence goes on along the minus strand of OZ014520.1, from coordinate 103,190,183 downwards.
AGCAAATGAAACTCAAACGTTCATAGGACATGAAATAGAATCCAAACACACAAAGAAGGCACATGGAAAATATATGAAGGTTAGAGAACCTTAAAAGTCGGAAACAAATCACAAAGGAACTTTAATAATCTCAAATAACTCCATCAGGATCAAACAAGTTCAAAGAAACACCAAAGAGGAAAAGAAGTTCAAATAAGTAAAACATGATGAAGTACTAAATTAACATACCAAAGTGCATGAGTTAGTTCATGATAGAATGAGAGATGAGGAAAGATAGACAATCACATGTTCATGTAAGAAGAAAACACAAACAACTTAAGATGAAAGTCAAAGAGGCAAAGATGAAATGAGATGATGAAAGTCAGTAGCATATGACCAAGATGACATGTTAAATATGCACATATGAACATATCAAATGAATATAGAAAACAAGTCAAAGCAATTCAACAAGCATGCAAGAGGTTGTCACATAAGGAAATGATGCTTCATACTTAAGATGTAAGGTAAAGGTTCAACATGACATACAAATATGGATGCATATGTATGAAGTAAGTATCATACTTGATAAGTAATGCAAATTAGATGAAGATATGAGCATGTTAGATGCACACAAACAAGCATGAGATGCATTAGGGATGAAGACATGGAAGAAATAGGTCAAAGTTAAACAAAGGTGTATAAGCTCAAGCGAGAGTCAAGCACAAACCACAAAGGACCTATAAATGATCAAAGGAGGTCTATAAACATCTAAAAAACCAAACAAGCTCGTACAAGTTACCTTACACAATGACATAAATGCCTTCAAGCAATTAGGGTTAAGGGATGACAAGAAAGGATCACAAAAAGTAACTTCAATCACAAGCAATCAAACACACATCAAACAACATTAAAAAATTGTGAAATTGTTCCTCAAGGGACCAAAGTCATAGGCTATTTACTTTTCAAAAGCTCATACAAAAAATCAAAACCAAACTAGGTCAAACGATTGGTTAAATTTGCATAAGGATCAAAAATAAAAAATGCAAAAGGTAAGGACCAAACGGTAATGCAAAATGATTTTTAAAATATATCAAAAATATTTTTAGGTATTTTTGGATGTTGATTAATGAATGCAAAAATAAGAGATGCAAAATGTTTTATGAGTTATGTAAAAGAAATGTTTAAAGTTGAAATATCAAGAAGGAGACAATTTAAAAGGAAATATTTAAAATATGGTGAAAATGATTAGAATCAGAAATGAAAAATTGAAAAAATTAGTTTAATATGAAAATGCGACTCATGGATAGTTTTGGATATTTAAAAATTATTTTAAGAAAATTAAATGAAAATAAAATAAAAGAGAAACAAAACAAGCCAGAGAGGTGTGACCAAAGTAAAAATCACGTCCAAAATCTAGTTTGGGCTCAACAAGGGGGTGCCAATATCACACTAAAACCCAGTCCAACAACAAAGCAAATAAAAAAAATTATATAGACTTTGGTCAACAATTGACCCTCACTGCAACCAAAATCTAGTTTGGGCCCAACAAGGGTGTTTGGATTTGAGTTTCTGTTTGGTTTGATGGATGAGGATAAATGGGTTTGAGGAAGAAATTTTTGTTCTGTTATTAAAGGAAAAGGAAGGCCTGAGTATGGTTTTTGAGGAAAAAATGTTTATGGATTTTCTGATTTTTTTGAAGCAATTTATGTTGAAGGTGATGGTTTAATGGTGAAGAATGGAGATAGTTTAATGGTGATTCGTTGGGTATGAAAAATGTTTGTTGATTTTTCTTGGTTTCAGAAGGAGAATTGGGTGGTGGAAGGTTTTATGAAGGTTAGTGTATCTCTCTGTTTTTGTTCGCTTTTTCTTTTGAGAGTGATGCAATGGCCTATTATATAGGAGAAAATGAGGGAATAAGAGGAAAGGGTTTAAGATGAAATTTGTGCAAATCTTTTGCGAAACGAATCTTTGACGAGGTGCTGCGGAAATGGTACTGAAGTGGTGGGGAAGATGTGTTTTTGGTGCGTTAAACGTGTATGAGGTTGTGTTGCAGTTTGTGGGCCAGCAGCTGTTGTATTTTTTAGTGGAACGAAATTCATTCAATAAATGTGATTGTGTATTGTGTGTAAATTGGTTGCTAAGAAAAAAAAGGATCTATTAACATAAAAAGTTTGTCCAATAAAAGAAAATGAATAATAAAAAAAACAAGTTGAATGAGTATAATAATGTGGGCTGGTATAATGTGGACAATAAAATCAACAATAATAAAAATAAAATGAAGATAAAAAGACTAATAATACTACGCAAATGAAAGTAATAATAATAATAAAGCTAATAATAATAAAAATAATAGTAATAAAAATTGTAATAAAATGTATAATAGTAAAAATAAAATGAATTAATGACAATTAGTGGAAAAATAGATAATGATCATGAATTGGGCCTCCACCGATTTTACCACACATGCATGGCCTGATAAGCATATAAACCCCGACTGAATAAATTGAAACAATTTTTTTTAGATTTTTGAATATTGATTATAAAACTAATAGATATGCGGGTGAGACAAATTTAGGGTATGACACATACTCACGTAGCATATTTATCAGCTCCTATTTCACACTAGCCTGCAGACTAGCCCCAATCTTTATCTCTTTCTTGGCGTCCTCGAACTCAATGTTGATAACCTCAATTTCCTTCTGATGAGCTTGAATGACCATTTCCTCTTGTCTCAACAATCTGGCCAATTCTTCAGGGAGTTCACAATCTTCCTCACCCTCTTCATTGGTTTGATAGATTGGATTATCAAAGTCATACTTAACCATAGCAGAACCGTTATCAGTGAAATCCGGGTGATTAAGTCTTCACGAGTTATGTGCTTTATTTTAGAATGCATTCATTTTGTGAAAAGAAAAAGGAAAATAAACATTGTCATTTTATTATTTTTTGTGAAAAATTTAAAAATGAAAGAAAAGGAACAACAATTGTGAATGAAAAATATCTTTTATTAATGATAAAATAAACTTGCAAATATGCAAAGGTGGTCTTAAAAATGGAATCATACACCTTGGGCAGAGTGTAGGATTTAACATGCAAATGAATATGAGAAAAATATAAAAAATTACTTTGTCTGAAGAGTAACTTGGATGATTTCCTCAGTGAACCAATTATTTAGCTCCTCCCCAGGGACACGTGGGAGCACCCATTTGTCTAGATCACATTCACTGTCAATGTCTTCCCCTGTAGACGCACACATTTGGTTGATAGCCTACGCCAAACATATCTTCTTTCACTGAAACCTCAACCACTTTGCCTCAGCCTTGGGCATTTCCTGCTTTGACTACTTCCACTGCTTGCTTGTAAGAAGTTATAGAAGTTCCAACTTGTTCATTACTCTGGACCACAACTTTGGGAGAGATTTCATTAACATTCACAACTTCAAATTCTTGGCATAGAATTTCATGGATCTCCCCATCCATTTCAACATACTTAAAGGTTGATAAGTGACTCACAAAGATGTCTTCCTCTCCACAAACCGTCACCACTAAGTCGTCCACCACGTATTTCAACTTCTGGTGTAGGGTGGATGTTACTGCTCCTGCAGCATGGATCCAAGGCTTGCCCAAAAGACAACTATACGTCGGTTGAATGTCCATGACGTAAAATACACATCTGAAGACTTGGAGACCAATATTCATAGGAAGCTCAACTTCTCCAAACACCGAACTCTTCGACCTATCAAAAGCTCGTACCACCAAATTACTTGGTCTGAGGATAATTCCATCAACATCCAACTTCATCAAAGCTTTCTTTGGCAATATGTTCAAAGAAGGTCATATGTCCACCAATACATGGGATAAAACAGCACCCTTGCACTCTATAGTGACGTGCAAGGACTTATTCTGATGTCAGCCTTCTGATGTCAAGTCATGATTTGTGAAATCCAACCTGTGGTTGTCATTAACATTGGTGACTACAGATTCCAATTGGCTGACAGTAATTTTCTATGGCACACACGCCATGTTTAACACTTTTAATAATGCTTCCCTATGGGCCTGGGAACACATCAATAATGATAGTATGGAGATTTTTGAAGGTGTCTGATTTAATTGATCCACCACTTTGCAATCACTTTTCTTTATAATTCTCATCAATTGTTCCATTTCTTTTTCAAACGTACTCTTTTGAATATCCTCAGGAACAACAACTTAATCAGTCACCGCTTGTTCTCCCTTGGCTTTTGTTGTTGCTTAAGCCCCTGCATTGGTCCTTAAAGTTTATGGAGCAAACAAGCGTCCACTTCTTGTAAACCCGCAAAGTCCACCGACATTGTCAACACTTGAACCACTCACAATCGGAGGCTTTTCTTCCTTTTTTCCCATGAACATACATGTCTGTACCGTAATGCCAAGGGATAGCTCTTTCACTAGTATAGGAAATAGGTTCGGGCACTGTAATGGTGACTGGACTTACCTTGGCAAGTACAACAATGTTAACAGGCGGAGGCCTGATCGACACTTAAATATCTACAGGAGTATAATAGATAATCACAATTAAGACATCATCATTTTATTTGTTCAACTGGTCGAACTGTAAGCAACCCTCATCCATCAAGGCCCGAATACCCGCTTTCAACTTGCACAACCATTAATTTGTTCAGCACACTCAACACAAATTTCATCAGAACTAGGGACACACATGTCCCTTCAGCAACCTACTTTTTACCACCAACAAAGAAGTCTTTACCTGATTCACATCAGCTATCAGGTTCAAAACTTCACCATTATCCATAACATTTACCCTGGCTCCACCATGATTAGGTATAGGATTTTGAAGTACATTTGGAGGAGGGGAAAATTGATAGCCTTCGTGTCTATCAAGTCCTGCATTTTCAACTGCAAAGCCCTACACTTTTTCGTCGTGTGCCCGGGAGCACCCGAATGGAATGCACAATGGGAATTAGTATCATATCCAACAGGTAAAGCCCCTACTGGGGGCGCCAATGTCCTCAATTGAATCATATTTATCTCCAGGAATCGCTGCAACATAGAAGTATATGTCATGGGAATCAGATCAAGAACACAATCCATTTGTCTAGGTGGACGATGGTATTGTCTCTGTTGTTGTTGGTTATTTTGTTGTAGTCATTGCTGCTATTGCTGGTGAGCAGGTGGTGTTGGAATTGTAACATTAGATACTTGTGAATAATAGTTAGGACGGTCTCTGCCCCTACCTCGTCCATACACAACATTAGTTTCACCCTCACTTCTTCTCTGTGGTCCAGCAAAAGGTTTTCTTGCTCCTGACGAGCTAGCTCCACTAACATCTTGGATCTTGCCAAGCTTCAGCAAATTCTCAATCCTCTCCCTAGTGAATATAATATATGTGAATCCTGTTGACAGACAAACAACCAATCTGTCAAGGAATGCCCCTTGCAACATTCCCATGAACATGTCAGCCATTTCACGGTCTAGTAGGGGAGGTTGGACCCTAGCAGCAAGTTGACGCCAACGTTGGGCATACTCCTTGAAACTCTCTTTAGCTATCTGCACCATATTCTGGAGTTAAGTACGGTTTGGCGCCATATCCATGTTGTATTAATACTGCTTCATAAAAGCTTCGGCCAACTCCTTCCATCTTCTAACAAATACCCTACTTAGCTTCATGTACCATTCCTATGATTCCCTGGTAAGACTATCTTGGAAATAATAAATCCATAACTTTGCATCATCTGCGTGGGCAGCAATTCTTCCCACGCAAGACTTATGAGTAATCCTTGTGCTGGGAACTAAGCCCAAGTCAGATACGTCAAACCCAAGGGTGTTCTGAGATTCATAGTCTGGATCTTCTCAGCAATCTCATTAAACCTACGATTCACAATTGTATTTTGGACATCCATATCCCCATCAACCAACGTAAATTGATCTTCTTGACCATCCATGTAAGCATTGAGACCAACGTATCCGCCTGGAGCACCATTCAAATTCCCAACAGGTGTAACTACAGGATTACCCTGAGGTGTAGGAGCACCACCTCCAGCATGGCCCTCAGGAATCTCTTCAGTCCTTTCGACCATCTCTCTGATATTTTCTTGATTTTGGTTCATCCCTTTCATCAAAGTCATAAATTGGTCCATACGAACCCTCAACTTTTCCTGCATTTGTTCCATGATTCTTGTTATGTTTTCTTGGGTCAAGTATTGGTGAACTCTCCTGTCAGCAATAGTGCATGAAACAGAAGAGAAGTCAGAAATTTGATACTTATACCTGCAAAAACAAGTAAGAGGTGACATGCATGCTATGTAAATGCTATATTTTTCAGTCACAAAGTCGTTTACGTCCCAGTTCCGGTATTCAATAATAATTAGAGATATACATATGGCTTTTGAAACCCGACTTTTTGAGAAGAAACATTTGCGTAAAGCTCAGATATGGTTGGTCTGGATGAACAAGTGTCGGTGCATAGACAACAATCAGAGGGCTAACAAAGATTAAATAACATAAAATAAGCTCAAGATCAACAAAGATTCCCCGAAGGGTTACAAGTTCTTACAATCATAACAAACAGAAAGGAATAAAGAAAAAGACTCCTACAACAAGCCTGTAGGTAATCAAGTACAACAAAAGAAACTAAGCTCTACAGAACTCCACATCTTTCAACCTCCATCTGAACCACTTGACAGCTTCAAATAGTTGGACAGCATCCGGGTGCCCCGGGTCTTCAATTAACCTCTGGATAAGCAAATCTCTTTGATCAAAAGAAGCATGCAACTCACTAATTTGCTGCAAGAATACCTCTTCATTTGCACTGCTAGAACATGGCTCTGATCTAGCCTTCTTGGTTTCAACATATATCTAGAGTTCTTCAATTTCCTTTTGAGTATCTTCTAGAAACCCTTGATTATGCTCAAGCCTTTGGAGATAGTCCTTACGCTGTTCATGGGCTTTTTGAAGCTCTTCGTTATGGATTTCAACTTGTACTTGTAGATTTTCTATCTTCAACTTGTATTCTTTCTTTATCTTCTTCTACCTTTTCTGATTAGCCTCCCACTAAGCTTGCCAGAGGGTTATAGCTTCATTGGCTTCATCTAAGGACTTCTTGATCTTTCAACGCTCACTAGATTTGGTGATCTCAACTAAACCCTTATTTTTGAAGTAGAGCTCTCTATCTGCAAACTCTTTCTTCTTATCCTCCATAGCTTTATGATTAAGATGAACTTTTTCCTCCAGCGCCTTGTTAGCATGAACCAAATGTTGATAAAGATTGTTGACTTCAAAGTTTTCAATTCTGACTTTCTGAAACTCAGCTTTCAACCTTTGATACTCTTCAACAGGAACTGTAGTCTATGGCTAAACCACTTTGGGATACAAAGGTGGTTCCACTGAGAAAGGGAGAAGCATAACTTCTACGCGATATCTCTACCAATCAGCATATGGTGCATAAGTCCTAGGATCTACCCTTCCAAACTCTTTCTTTCCTTTATTGACCTTAACAACCCAAGCATGAGTAACCTGGATTGACAAGTCTTCATTTCCTCTAGCTGGAAAGTATAAGGAATCTGATACATCTTCCTCCCTAGGAGGAGTCTTCAAAGGATACCCGAATTGTTTGAAAGTCGACACTGGATTATGGTTAATTTCCCTCTTCTCCCAAGAAAAAGCGCGTTAAAAATTACCATAACTAGTAATCAACTCTTTTCCAGTCAAATCTTTGTTATAGCACCAAGTAATGTCATCGTAATTCAAGCCCATCAACCTCTTAGACTAGTTAACATCTCCTTTGAGATCTACAAAATGTCCTGACTTCAGGAGATGGCGAGCAAACCAAGTGTAAAATAGAGGTGTGCAACAAAGTACCAGTCCTCCCCGCTTCCTCTCATTTTTGTAATGAACAGAGTAGCAGAAATCTCCCAGCAAGGTCGGAATATGGTTTCTTTTGATGAAGATGGCTATCGCATTCATACTCACAAATTCTTTCTCATTCGGAAACAGACTAATCCCATAATAGATCAATGCTAAGACTGCATTAAAATTCATCCACCTTTGCTCTTCTGCACATCTTCTGGCTTCATAAATCAGGAAGGCCAAGTGGAAATATTTACTTTCTCTCTTATCTTTGATATTGTCATTGACCAGAGCCAAGTTCAAGTGAGTGAATTTAGTAATATCTTCATTTAGAGGAACTCTATCTAAACTGTAGAATGGAGGACTTTCTTTGATTGGAACCCTCAAGATACTAGCAATTTCTTCCAAGGTAGGAACCAAAATATGATTAGGAAAGACAAAACACCGCAGTTGAGGATCATAAAACTGGAGAAGGGTATGAAGACCATCATGTTTCTCTTGAGTACCTTTATCCACATAGCTTAAAATCAAATCATACTTCTTTCTGAAGTTGTCTAACACCTTATCATTCATCAGACCAACCAACTCTTGAATCTCTTCAGTTTCTGGCCTTGGGAAAGCGTAGTGTACATTATTCTTTCGGGGAATATCTTCAGCCATCTGGAAATAAGAATACAGAAAACCACCAGAACTGGGAACAAATATAACAACCTGAAAAATGAAAAACACAAAGGGTTAGTGACGATATGATGTAATGTAATGCAAGGCATGTGATAAGTGATATATGTCTGGTGTTGGTCCTGAGCACTGAGCCAAGTGTCTGAATAGCCACAATAACAAGATGATCTCTGTACAAAACCCTAGAACTGAGAACCAAAGAACCACATAAAACCAGATCACATCATAGAATCATTGATGAAATGGGTATGTAGAAAGTTAGGGTTCCTGCAAACCTGTAAACAATCCATCCATCTCACAAGTGTGCTACCAAAGGTCAACATCAAGGACTCTCAGGTCGAGAAGCGATAATACGGTCACTGTTTCCGGTTTGGCATTATACATTAAAAGAGGAGGTCTCAGCTGAGTCCTAAAAAATAAGCATCCCTCATATGTTCCCAGCTTCAAGCACTAAGATTGAGAAGGAATAATACATTCATCCCGAAGGGTATAATACTATCGCCATACGACTAGTGCTTTGATTGAGTTCTTACGAGAGAACAAGGTCATCCTATGTGAGTTCCCAGTGGGCCCTCGGGTGCAAGTAGGTTTGCTAACAAATGTGGTCTTCCACTGTCACCACTAGAGAGGGATATTTCCACTGAGGTCCTCAATGATCGGTCCCCAGATGCATATAGCTATCAAGGTCGTATTCTGGAATTGGGAAGACCCCTATAACAGAAAATTTCCAAGACGATCACAATCTGGGTGTGGAACTCACTACTACTCGCGTGATAAGATATCATGAAAGCAAAGTAACTGTCCACGCTAAAGTCTAAGGTGCACTCGAGCCTGGGTATTGGGCTCATCTGACAGTAACCCCCATCCCGCCAAGAAAAACTAATTCAGGCAGTCCAGTACATGATGCTTGAAAAGTAAATGCGGAAAGCAGAAAATAAAGTAAAGTAAAGCTGTAAATAAAACACTAAATCTAAACTACAACATACAGCAGTAAACAGATAAACACCCAAAGAAACAGAAACAACCAAGTGTTAGGATTGACTTGCATAGGGAACTAGAGAAACTCTGGTGGGGAGATCCCCAGCAGAGTCGCCAGTTGTCGCTCTCAGGATTTTCATCCTAGTACAAACTCGAAAGTGGCGCGGAAAAAGAAGAGTCACCAGCCAGACATTTTTATCCCAAAGGAAGGCTAATGTTGCACAAACTTGGAAAGGAGGAGAAAGCGGGGTCTCACGAACCAAAAAGAAAGGGTAATGGAGTCGATTACGAAATGGGAAGGTATTAGCATCCAAGATCGTCCATCGTACACGACGGGATCCACGCTTGTTAGCATTATTTCAAAGGATGAGGGTATCTGCTACTGCTACTGGAAAGGATAAAAAAGAAATAAGGAAGAATGAAATGAAATGATAAGGAGATGAAATGGAACAAAAAATGAGGAAAGAGACTGAAGGATTGTGTTTTCCAAACGTCGTCGCTTGGGCCTACGTATTCCCTTTGTGCAATAGGAAAGTCAGAATATCGTAGTTCGACTCAATAAGACTGACACAACTTGCTTGTGTTTTTGGGATTAAACTGCCTATGTCTATTCCCAGGTGTTGCAGGCTCTCCTGGAACGAGTGTGTTTACCGTCTTGCAAAAGACAAGTCGAAGTGAGTTCTTTCGTTTAGAGTGAAGGAGATGAGAAGAGAATTTCCGAAGGATAGATGCTTATTGTTTCTTGAAGTTTTTTTAGAAGCTTTTTATTTGAGATTTTGCATAAGAGAGTGTATTCAAGTATCATTCAATGGAGTGTGTACTTCTTACATCACTCCAAGATGGAATGAAGAAGAATCACACCTAGTTATGGAGAAGATCCCTTAACTCATCTCCAAGGATTGAGGCTCAATTACACTAGCCTACTTTTGATTATTAAGTGTTTCTTATGATTTTTTTATGAAGAAATGTTTTTTAGGTTTTCTTTGTGAAAATGACTTCATGCTTAGACTTGTACATCATGCTAGACAGGCTTACATTACCCCAAGATGGGATAGATAAAAATGTCCCATAGAATAAGGCTATGGCACAAGAAGTTATTTCAACCTTTATTAGGTGTTTTTTAGCTTATTTTGAGATGAGAAAGAGAAAGACTCAAAATAGACTAAAAAAAAGTCTAAAGGAAAACTAACAATCCTAAGCAAGTTGTCATGCTTAGATATCCTAGAGTTAGTGATGTTCAAGATCTATATCCTAAAAGAAAGGAGAAGAAGGGGAGAAGAAGAAGAAGAAGAAGAAGAAGAGAGAGAGAAGGATTAGAAAACAACTTACTTCCAAGATGGAAGTCAAGTTGCTTCTAAAGGGATGAATGAGAGTTGTACAAACCAAAGCATATTGATTGCTTAAACAAACACAAGATTGAAAAATAAAATAATAAAAAAAAGAAAGAAGACGTTGGAATGTGGAAGCACATCCACACTCCTAAAACTTACCAAAGCCCCTGAAATGTTAGCAAATGAAACTCAAAAGTTTATAGGACATGAAATGGAAGCCAAACACACAAAGAAGGAACATGGAAAAGATCCAAAGGTTAGAGAACCTTACAAGTCAGAACAAAATCATAAATGAACTTTAAGAAGCTCAAAGAACTCCATCAAGATCAAACAAGTTCAAAGAAGCACCAAAGAGGCAAAAAAGTTCAAAAAAGTCACACATGATGAAGTGAGGATGCAAATGAGGTATGACATGAATGAAAACACATGAGAAACATCAAAGTCAGAAAGATATGTCATATTAGAATTCCTAAGATGGTACTAAATGAACATACCAAAGTGCATGAGTTAGTTCATGATAGAATGAGAGATGAGGAAAGGAAGACAATCACATGTTCATGTAAGAAGAAAACACAAACAACTTAAGATGAAAGTCAAAGAGGCAAAGTTGACATGAGATGATGAAAATCAGTAGCATATGACCAAGATTACATGTTAAAGACACACATATGAACATATCAAATGCACATAGCAAACAAGTCAAAGCAATTCAACAATCATGCAAAAGGTTGTCACATAAGGAAATGATGCTTCATACTTAAGATGTAAGGTAAAAGTTCAACATGACATACAAATATGGATGCATATGCATGAATTAAGTAGCATGATTGAGATGTAATGCAAATGAGATGAAGATATGAGCACGTTAGATGCATACAAACAAGCATGAGAAACATTAGGGATGAAGACATGGAAGAAATTGGTCAAAGTTAAACAAAGGTATATAAGCTCAAGCGAGAGGCAAGCACAAACAACAATGGACCTATAAATGCTCAAAGGAGATCTATAAACATCTAAACAAACCAAACAAGCTCATACAAGTGACCTCATACAATGATATAAATACCTTCAAGTAATTAGGGTTAAGGGATGACAAGAAAGGTTCACAAAAAGTAACTTCAATCACAAGCAACCAAACACACTTCAAAAAACATTAAAAAATTGTGAAATTATACCTTAAGGGACCTAGGTCAGTGGATATTTGCCTGTCAAAAGCTCATACAAAATCTCAAAACCAAACTAGGTCAAACAATTGGTTAAAGTTGCATAAGGATCAAAGAACAAAAATGCAAAAGGTATAGGCCAAAAGGTAATGCAAATTGATTTTAAAAATATATAAAAAATATTTTTAGGTATTTTGGGATGTTGATGAATGAATGCAAAAATAAGAGATGCAAAAAATTTAATGAGCTATGTAAAAAAAAATTTAAAGTTGAACTATCAAGAAGGAGACAATTTAAAAGGAAAATAAAAGGAAATATTCAAAATATGGTGAAAAATGATTAGAATCAGAAATGAAAAATTACAAAAATTAGTTTAATATGAAAATATGACTCATAAATATCTTTGGAATTTTTGGATATTTAAAAATGATTTTAAGAAAATAAAATGAAAACTAAATGAAAATAAAATAAAAGAGAAACAAAACAAGTCATGGAGGTGTGACCAAAGTAAAAATCACATCCAAAATTCAGTCTGGGCCCAACAAGGGGGTGCCAATATCAAACCAAAACTCAGTCCAACAATAGCGTAAGTCAAACAAAATTATATAGACTCTGGTCAACAATTGACCCTCACTGCAACCACAAGATCAATCTAATGCATGGTAAACAGACAACATAAGCCAAAGGTAAACAAGATTAAAGGCCAGGATTACGCACACATCAAAGTAAACATGAGAACGCACACAAACTGATTAATTGTAAAACACAAACCACGTGCAAGGCAACACACTATTTTAATGCGTTGTCATAAAGATAATCGTCAGATCGAATAAACCAAGGGCATGGATTTCATCTTCTTCGTTCAACCTGCAAATACAACTGGTGCCGGAGCCCTAGCTCCGGTCACCATCTCCGACGAGTCTGCACCAAAAATTCTCCAAAATGCCAAACAAATACACGGTTCCACTCTAATTTACCCATTGAATTCAAATATCTAATCCATTCCATCATACAATGCAGATAGGGTTCAAATTGAAGGAAAAAGTTTGGATCTAAAAATTTCAGATACACAATAAACTCATGTTACACGTTCATTTTCTAATCTAAACACATCAGCATGATGACTAGCACACAGAGACCACAATGCTCACAATAAAATCAAGATCTAGAAGCATGAATCTGGATCTTACCTGAAGCTTGCAGCAATGGAAATACTCCTAGAAAACCATCTGAGAGCTATAGATCAACTCCTTGGAACCTCTAATTGCAAAATAAATGCAATTAGAGCTTGAATTTGGCATGGATCTAGGAATTCGAAATTGGATCTTCTTGAACTTGACTTGGTGAAATCCTTGCTTAAAGCTTCAAACAATTGTTGATTTCTGATCTAATGAGTGCACTAATCAAGAATATGAAGAAAAATTGCAGAGAAACCTTATGGATGATGAGATTCGAAGAAGAGAAGATTTGGTGCAATTTTGTGAAATCTGGAAAATGGATGAGCCCTAGCTCTAACCAGTGGGGTTAAGAGCTTATATATGGTGATATTTGGGTATAACTCTGGTTAAGGATCCATTGGATGTGTGGTTATAGAGTTTGGAATGAATTTACAAAAATGCAAGTTATGATGTACATGATCATTTGCACGTGCATGGAGCCTCTCATGTGCATGAATTGTTCACACTTTAATCCATGATCAGAATGCACTTGAATTTATGACTTGTGGTCGCATGATTTTTGAGTTTTGAGTCATTTTATAAAATTGCTCTTTGTGAAACATGTGAGGAATACACCATCAAAGTGATTCAAAAGCCAAAAATGCTTTAAATGAAGTGTACTTTGTTGTTATAAATTGAATTTGGCAAGTGGAAGCCATTATAAGTCACTTTGGAACCTTTTTGCAAATGTGAAAAAAGTTGGTACATGTGAAAACCCTAAAAATCACCCTTGAGTCTTTTGATCATAACTTTTGATCCACACATGATATGGAGATGGTCTTGTACGTTTTGGAAAGGGGAGAGAATAATCTTCAACTTTCAAGTTAAAGAAAAATCTATTTAAGGTATTTTTGATGATGGGAAGTCAAGTTGAATGTGACTTATAAAGCTTCCAAAAATAGAAACTTTGAATTACATGTCATTTCCAAATTTAAAAACTTTTGTCATGAGCCTTGATTCTTGATGAATGATGGAAACCTTGACATTTTATGATCATATGAAGGTATAGGACCTTGAAAATCGTGATTTAGACCCTAAAAATCCACAGTTGACCTTTCTTTCTTCACAATTGACTTTTTCTTAAATCACAAGTAATTGTCTGACTGAAAACCCTCTATGAGGAACTAATGCACCAAATTTCATCCATGAGCCATTAGTAACATATAAAAGACCATGAGAACAAGTGAGAACCAAAAATCCTTCAAGAAACCCCTTGAATGCAAAACCCTGGTTTGGGCCAGTTGTGTAGGAGGTGAAGCTCTGAGCCAGCTTCTTGATGGTCTCAACTCTTCTAAAGACTTGAGGTATCATTTGAACTTGTATGAGATATAAGAAAACCCTTAAGGCTTGTTAGGAGACACTTGACTCTTGTCTTTGGCTTTGGATGATTACAAACTTACAAATCATTGACCACATGCCTTATGCTTCAAACTATGGATACTATGCTTCATCATGCATTGTATGAAAATGATATGCTAGATGTTATGAGAATGAAAGGACAAATTTTGGAGTGTTATACATAGTACCTTTCATATTTTAGAGATTGAAACCATGAGCTAATTTTACAAAATAACAATTATAAAGAATTGAAGAAATAATCTACTATCAACTGCATAATTATGTAAAGAAATGAAGGGAAAACAATAAAATAGTCCCGGGTCAGATTAACAAAACGTGTTCACTACATGCATCATATAATTGTTTAAACAAATCTATGGAATAACTTATATCATGTGTCAAAACATTCAACACTAATTGAAAAGAAAACACCTGTATGCAAATAGCACTAAGCGATAAATCGGAGTATCGAGCAACTAGTTCGGATAGTAAATATTTACAGTTGAAAGATGCCAAAAGAACCAACAGTAAGTCACCATCTTGATGCCTATTTGAAAGATTGGTCTCAAGATTTTTCTCATAGACAAAGCATTGCTCACTGAATGAAAATTTGCATAAATTCTATCATCACCATTGACCAAATTGTTACCGTTGGATTCATATGGTATGATTCCTTATTCTCGTGTGGGTCTATGTATGTTCAATACTCAATGACGGAAAGTCTTTACTGCCCTTTCTATCTGTCTCCGGCAAAGAGGGCAACTGGTCAAGTGCAAAGAGCAAGCTGTACAGCAGCACATATGCCCACACCTGACATCACAACATAGATCTTAAGGGTAAAACTTGGAATGTTGAATTAAATAGAGAGTTTGGTCTACTATAGGGGCTTCGAACATCTCCGTTTAAGTGGTTTTAGCAGTGCATGTTTTCATGTTCGTATAATAGTATGACATACAATTACAGAAGAGGATAAGATAGATAGCTTACGGAACAAAAACAGAATTATATTCCTGCTCGAGGCATATTACACACAAATCTGGCATTGTGCGTTCCCTTTTAGCACCAACTGATAAGTTGTCAGCAATTTCACCTGAAACAGAATCATAAATTTCAGGTATTCAATGAAGCAGCCATTGCAAACTTAAATAGTGTAGATTCAGTGCAATATACCTCCATTATCTTTTCCAGACATCTTAGCAGCTGCAGCAAGAACCCTGCATAAAATTGTTCAGATTATTAAAGGTTAGGCAATGTAAAATGAAGTGGAATCATATATTTCCAAATAAGCCATGCTATCTTGACACTAAAATATTACACCGTAACATTTTACATCGCATCCATACAATTGGTTAAGTGCTGCACGGATACCAAAGTGAGGTGAAAAACTATTAAAAAATTGATGAGTATGTATTCATCATTTCATTGGCTAAATTACAGTGTAAATATATGGTTTCAGTGTCATGTGAGCATTTCTCTTTCCAAATTGAAAGGTATTTCAATGCATTCGGTTTTGTCGCCACTGATGAGTACCTTTTTTGTATTTCGTTGCGATGGCGTCTTTCCATGATGTACCGGATAGCATGATTGGCTATCAGATACACACCAAACACTGTCAAGCCCATAGAAGCACACTTGTACCACCTAATAAATAAAAAATTAGTCAATAGAAAATCCTGTAGGAAAAAACATACAATAAACACATAAAGTAAAGCAACCTCGTCAATTTCCCAAGATTTGCAATGAGTTCATCAATTGTTTTGGGAGAGACATAAAATGGCCCTTTGGTGGGTCGCTGAATTCGAATGGTTCCGACATCGTCTTTAGCAGCCTGAACATACAGTTTAAAAATTATTCCTTTGAAAAAAGTTTGAAACAGCAAAGAATTAATATTAATAGAGACAAAAATGCACCGGAATAGATAAATTGAATATAGGAAGTAAGTAAGACCTCAAATAAAAATATAATGAAGTCCTTGTAGACCTTTTCTTTGGAACAAAGACTTTTATCATTTTATTCACAAAGACTTTGATTATAATATCATATGCTGTAATGCATTTCACTTCGTCAGAAACAGCAATGACTATGATCCGAGTTTGATGAATGGATAATGCATAATATGGTTCATTTTACTTATGTGTAAACAACAATCAATACAATAAGCCTTTTCCATACAAAACTTGCACCACGAGGAATACATCACAATAGCATGTGTTTATATTATTCTGGCCAGTAACCATTACCTATATACTCTGCACCACTGCAAACACCAATAATAATGAAATTTTGTAAAATATGAGATTCGTAAGAAAGTAACTAGCTATATCTCTGAAACTAATTAAATTACCTCACCAACAACAGTCAAGGAAGTTCCAACTGGAAGTACCCGTTCAATTCTTTTAACTCCAAGCAACTAAAAATATAGTTTCAATTATGTCAGTTTACAAAATAAGCATCTGAGTGCTTCAATCTTTTTTTGCAGGGAGAGAGGCAGAGAATGAATGGTTTGTTGCCAAGTACTAACACTCCCACCTTTAGACCTTGGAGATAATCCAATTTTCCGGGTACTCGACCCGACTCTTCAAATGCCTCACTTCCAACAGGCAATACAAAACAAGTGGCACCCCGAGCTCCAACTACACGCACACGATCAGTTCCATCATCCTAACACATAAAATTGAAGGAATTGTTATATTAAATCATTATTTCAAGTGAATTTGGTTTCCACTCATTAAACACACACACACCCGTGTGCACATGCATACTATAAAAATTTTGATTTTTTACTATCATTTTCTTTTTTCTAGCTCCGAAAGAGGAGTGTTCAGAAGCTTAAATATTGACTTTAAAAAGGGAAGAGAGTGTTTTTCATCCCATCATCCAGATAACCAACAACAACTACACTAAAGAGAAGAACCACGCACCAGATACCAAGGAACCTCTTTACTCATGGATAACATTAACGCAGAATCTTGTATCCATGAACCGTTTTCATTGTGCTTCAGATAATGTTGTTCAGCCTAAAAAATAAATGGTAAGTATTATTTGAAAAGGGCGACAATGAGATAAGCAATGTTCTTATAAAAGAAGATATTATTCATGCACTTAAGAAACATAAATCTACCAACCGTTTCTTCAACTATTACACCTCTTAAATCACTGGACTCGCAACTAATTGGGGTTTCAGAACCAACTCTTCCAGAAATCGCAACAACCGAGGGAAGTATTTCTTCATCCAACAGTTTCGCTGAAAATCAAAGAATCCCAAACATAATCAGAAAACTTAACAGCACAGATTGCATTACTGATTACTAGGTAAATTCAATAAGCATTAGGAAAACCCAAAACCAAAATCAATAACGTAAAAGTTTCAGTTCATCTAAAAACAGTAAACACAAACCTAGCTCCCTCAATTGATTGACCCTGCTAACAGATTTAAGAATCTCAGCATCCCTACGCAAGAACAAAAAAAAAATCTGATTAATATTATTATTAATATCATAGAAAAAGAAGAAAACATTGAATTTCATGAAAATGACAGAAAGTAACAGGATTGTGGCAATACCTGCTGCTTGCTTTACCGAGAAAGTAAAGAGCAGCAGCACTCAAACAGCAACTGATGCCACGCCAAGGAACTATCGCCATTTTCAACGAAACTAAGGTCGCAGAGTCATGGATCGTTTGAATTGAAAAACACGAGAAAAAGGGTTTTGGATTGAGAGAAAATCGAGTGTTACTAGGTGAGAATAGAATTTGGCACAGTAAATAAAATAATTAGAATTGAGGAGAATTGAAATTAAGTGGAAAATAAAGGAATTTGATGCAAGGAGTAATAAAGTGAAGGAAATGAATAGGTAAAAGAAAATAAGATAGAGGGTGTATCATCCTGCCTGCGTGTTAGGGGTCCCCTCACAAAATAAATCCCACTCAAAAAATGGTGGATCCCACTCAAAAAATACACTAAGAGTATAATTATCAGTGTCATATTACCTCACACACAAACTCTAAAACCATTCTATCATAAATCAATGGATAATCAACAAACAGTGTTGTGCTTAGTTTGTAAGCTGCTTCTGCCCAACATTCAACAACGTTCATAAACTTGAATTTGAGTATAAAGACATATATTTAATTAAATTGCTTCTACCCAACAACTTTCATAAACGTGAATTTGAGTATAAAAATATATATATTTAATAAAATTGGAGGTATGTAATAGTGTTTAATGGAACCCATGGATTGCATGTATATTTAAAAAATATGGAGAAGTTGTTTAAATAATTGAGAAGTATAAAATAATATAAAATATATAATGTACAGCTACATGTGTGTATATATTAAAATTTAATGTTTATTTTATTCTTTTTTTTTATTTTACAATATTTTTTTTAAATAATCAAATTGTTCAATTAAAATATCTCAATAATAATTTTTGGGTCCATTATTATCCAAAATACTTGTCATTCAAACAAAAATAATAATAATTTACAGCAAAGAGGAGAGAAGTCATTGGTAACGGGACATGCACTAAACAAAGCACATAGGCACCACAACTCATGGCGCATGCACTACCAAAGTACCAATAGGTCTGACGCATGCATTATAAGCCAATGAAGAGGCGCCTATGTGTATTAGCCTTTTTATAAATAGATTTTCCACCATTTTTCACACATCTTATCATTTCATTCTTAGGTTTTTTTTTATATTTTCTAACATGATTTATTAAAAGAGATGTTCATGTTTATTATTCGATTATAAAGTCTTCGATGAAGATCTGACTTTGGAACACTCATACTTTCTAGCATCTTGAGAAAAACTGGATTCGTTGGTTGGACAGAGAGATTCAAGACAGAAAAAAATTAGAAGAATTTATCAGCTTGTTTTAATGCGTTGCATGCAAGTATACATGTGTGTTTTAAAGTAGCAAGTGATTAAAAGTAATATGTGATTGTCACATATTCGGTTAAATAGTAAACAAATACAGAACAATGCTAAAGATGTGTTTTGAGTTCAATAATGGAGAGTATGTTGGGCAATGATCCATTAATACAACACAGTTATTTGTGTGTTCATGATGTGTTGTGTTGTGCCAGAAAAGGTCAAAGAGTGATATGAAGGTGTATCTCTACAACATCAAAAGCATATACTTTAGTGCAATGGGACAAATCTCTAAGTCTCGCTTGTAAATGTTATCCAACAAATCCCGACATGCAAATTTGACAAAGAAACCAGCTGTAATTTATGTACAAACACTAGGTAAGGTTATAAGTCTTTCGAGTTTCGACCAAAGACCTTGGAGGTGAAAATTTGCGTTCGACATCAAAGGATGAGGTCTGTTACTTAGTGAATTTTTCAAAGGAGTTTGGTCACTTAGCAATTCAATAAATCAAGAGAGGCTCGACTAAATCAGATTCAACTTTCAAACCAGATAACCATCTTTTAGTTTTTCTGCAGGACCATGATTCGTTGAAGTTTATTAACCATGGACGGAAGATTATTGGCTTGCCTCAACCTACGAGTGGTTTTAGGTTACTTTGTCCCTATCTGGAATGAAGGACTTGTGCAATACAATTATGTTACGGTTTGGTGAGATGTCTATCACACTCGACGATGTGTCGTGTTTGCTGGATCTTCCAATTAGGGGAAACTTCTAGATCATAGGAGGATTAGCAAAGATAAAGCACTCGAGTTAATGGTAGGCTATCTCAGAGTCGACCTAGAGGATGCCATGAGGGAGTTTGAAAAAACCATAAGGGGTCATGTTAGGTTTGAATTCATGAAAAAAGGTATATACGTATGAGCTCCTTAAAGAAGAGCGGGCTAAAGGTGATGACGAGCAAGTAGGGCTCTATAGAGCGTGTGTTATGAGAGCATACCTGCTATATTTGGTTGGCACTGTGACTTTTGTCGACAAGAATCTAACTTAAGTGAATGTCGTCTACCTACAGTACTTTAAGGACTTCGAGCAGATTCATGAGTACAACCGGGGCCGCTTATTTGGTATACGTGTACTCGAAATTATCAGAGGGTTGTAGGTGGAAGACGAAGCAAGTCACAAGCAGCATCACACTAGTGACTGTAATATTTATTGGTCTTTTAATGTTTGTGTCATTTACATTATATATTTGCAACGCCCTTATTGATGATTCATGTGTTCCAATATTTTTCAGACTTGGATCCTTCAGCATTTCCCGCTCATTTCCGGTTGGTCGTGCATACCGACTTATACTGAGGATATGTCGCGTGCTTCTGCATTTTCCCCACTCAGAGGGAACTAGACGATAGAGCCATTCAAAGTGTATCTTGACCGCTTGGTTGCCGAGGATATGCATTTTAACAGCTATGTTGATCATTGTGAGATGCGACCCTTTGATGACATAATGTTATACTCAGGATGATTGGCTTACAGTTCTCGTCTGACATTTTCTCATTTGCCTGAGCACGTCATGCGGCAGTTCATCTACACTTAGACTATTCTCATACATCCAACTATCTTTGTTCCTCCTATTATGACATGTAGAGATATGGATGCCATCTTTGATGATTATCTTAGTAATCTACTGGAGGAGGCACGAAGTACCATAGTTGAGAGTGATTGGATCTATATAGACGGGTACATTAGGTGGTTTTTTAGGGTGTCGCATATGTATATGGTGCATACTACTTTAGGAGATTCATTGAGGTTAGCTCACCAGGAGATACTAGAGAAGGAGAATGCACAATTAGATCATACTCATGATGTCTTACCTAAGTGTCGTCTCATAATGGAGATTGTGTGGGCAAAAATTGATAAATGTATCTTCCTTCATGAGTCTGAGGCGAGGCAGATTCTAGATGTCATTATGACAGAAGCACGATAAGCATTGACGTACCAGAGACAACGTCAGAGGATAGAGGAGCCCGAGGAGCTACAGTCCGACATAGATAGTAGTATATTTGTACTTTTGAATTATTATCAATTGTATTTTTGTTTGACTTCATTATACTTTTGGTGTGCATTCGACTTCATTTATTTGTCATTTTTTACCATCTAAGTTTATATATGTCATTTTATGCATATCGATTATATGATTTAATACTCATCACATAACATGATCCTTAATATTTATTAATCGTCATTTTTATCTAAATAACCATAAACCAAACATAATTTGCTTTGTTTTGATATGTTACAAAGATATGTCTCCGTAAACCCTAAACAAAGATGCATCTCTGAAACAACAAACGTGTAAAATAGGTATTTAAGAGAAGAATGCATGGGATATGTGTTCAAATATTTCAAAGAAGAATATTCGGATCAATTAACGTTTTGATTTAAGATAAAATACGTTCAAAGATGTATCTCCGAAATCCGAGAGGTATTTTAAATTTTTCATAGAATATTTTTCCACCCCATCTATGGGATAAGAAATTCCCTTTATTTTGCAGTAAATGCAACTTTCATAATATCATATCATGTCTGATTAAGTCTAAATTCTTCACAGCCATAATATACCTAGTAAATGTGGGGGGAAATTGAGCGACTCACATTCGACCACGTCCATACTTGTCTGATTAGCTATTGGGGGAAATTTGTCTTTCTATTAATCACCTGTCTTGCCTATTTCAGCTTAGAGAAGCATGTTTAAGTGTAAACAAAATCTTATAAAATGAACAAAATTTGATTCTCCTATAAAATAAAATAAAAATAAAAAAATCTTTGATTTTATCCCTCTAAAATCTAATATCAGTTTTTGATCCCCTAATACTCATTTTATGGCAAACAAACACAAATTACTTAAGGGGTCAAGGAAAACTTTTCAAGTACTCACATGCTAACATAACAGTATTCAATGTCACTTGATATTCCCAACATCGGCAAAGAAACATAAGTAGTTAACAGTAGTAACTTAAGAAGAGACCAAACATAGTACCTTTCATATTTTAGAGGGATTGAGACCATGTTTAACATAAAATATAAATACTTGTGATGAATATGCTAATTTAACAAAATAGCAATTGCAAAGAATTGAAGAAATAATCTACTATCACGTGCATAATTATGTCATGGAATGAAGGGCAAACAATAAAAAACGTGTTCACTAACATGCATCATATAAGTGTTTAAACAAATCTATGGAATAACTTATATCATGTGTCAGAACATTCATCACTGATTGAAAAGAAGACACCTGTAGCACTTAGCGATAAATCGGAGTATCGAGCAACTAGTTCGGATAGTAAATATTTACAGTTGAAGATGCCAAAAGAACCAACAGTAAGTCACCATCTTGATGCCTATTTGAAAGTTGTTGATTTCTGTATGCAAATAGCACTTAGCGATAAATCGGAGTATCAAGCAACTAGTTCGGATAATAAATATTTACAGTTGAAGATGCCAAAAGAACCAACACTAAGTCACCATCGCGATGCCTATTTGAAAGTTGTTGATTTCAAGATTTCTCATAGACAGAGCATTGCTCAGACAAAGATTGATGGATGAAAAGTTGCATGAATTTTATAATCACCATTGACCAAATTGTTACTGTTGGATTCATATGGTATGATTCCTCATTCTCGTGTGGGTCTACGTATGCTCGATACTCAATGACGGAAAGTCTTTACCGCCCTTTCTATCTGTTTCCGGCAAAGAGGGCAACTGGTCAAGTGGGAAGAGCAAGCTGTACAGCAGCACATATGCCCACACCTGACATCACAACATAGATCTTAAGAGTAAGAACATCTCATTTTAAAGGGTTTTAGCAGGCATGTTTTTATGTTGGTAAGCATCCATATATAATCAAAGTAACAAAGTTTAGCTCATCTAACAAATTCCCTGCAAAGTCATACTTTCTTTTGCATGTAAAACAGACTGATATGCGTTACAAGATGTTGTTTTGAGTCAAATACAATGGATAAGCAACTTTTCTTCATGTTAGAGAATAGTCAATAAAGATCACAAGGAAGAAATGGTATTGGGATATTTCATATCAACGAAAAATAAATGTTAAATATGTTTGGATCTCAACCCGAAAAGTTAGCTCAAAGGGTGAGGTTGCTCTCACATATTTATACACCCAACATCACAACTACCAACCTAAGCAATGTGGGACTTTAAACAAACTCCAATATCACAACTACCAACTTCAACAAAGAAAATGGAAAACCGGGGCAGAGATTCACAAATATGGGGGCATGCTTGTCCTTCTCAGTGCCACTGCTTTGTATAATAGTATGACATACAATCAGAGAAGAGGATAAGATTGATAGCTTACGGAACAAAAACGGAATTATATTCCTGCTCGAGGCATATTACACACAGATCTGGCATTGAGCGTTCCCTTTTAGTACCATCTGACAAGTTGTCAGCAATTTCACCTGAGACAGAATCATAATTTTCAGGTATTTAATGAAACAGCCATTGAAAACTTAAATATTGTAGAATCAGTGCAATATACCACCATTATCTTGTCCAGACATCTTAGCAGCTGCAGCAAGAACCCTGCATAAAATTGTTCAGATTATTAAAGGTGAGGCAATGTAACACAGCAAAATGAAGTGGAAAGAAAAGGAATCATATATTTCCAAATCGAAAGGTATTCAATGCATTCAGTTTTGTCGCCACTGATGTGTACCTTTTTTGTATTTCGTTGCGATGGCGTCTTTCCATGATGTACCGGATAGCATGATTAGCTATCAGATACACACCAAACACTGTCAAGCCCATAGAAGCACACTTATACCACCTAACAAAAAAATTTAGTCAATAGAAAATCTTGTAGGAAAATACATACAATTAACAAATATAAAGTAAAGCAACCTCGCCCATTTCACAAGCTTTGCAATGAGTTCTTCGATTGTTTTGGGAGAGACATAAAATGGCCCTTTGGTGGGTCGCTGAATTCGAATGGTTCCGACATCGTCTTTAGCAGCCTGATCATACCGTTTAAAATTATTCCATTAAAAAAAAGTTTGAAACAGCAAAGGATTAATATTAATAGAGACAAAAACGCACTGGTGTAGATAAATTGAATATAGGAAGTAAGACCTCAAATAAAAATATAATGAAGTACTTGTGGACCTTTTCTTTGGAACGAAGACTTTTATTATTTTATTCACAAAGACTTTCATTATAATATCATATGCTGTAACGCCTTTCATTTTGTGAGAAATAGCAGTGACTATGATCAGAGTTTGATAATGCATAATGTGGAGTTCACTTTACAATGTGTAAACAATAATTAATGCAAGAAGCCCTTCCCATACAAAACTTGTACAACGAGGTATACATCACAAAAGCATCTATTTTTTATTTAAAAAGATGTTGATTTATAAATATCAACTTGTTTACATTAATGCATATGTATAAATAAATGTTGCGGTCAAGGATCGAACCCTGAATCAACATGTTATATTCATTTAACAAAACTAACACTTATCAGTTGAGTAAGTAACCTAGTATACCTTGTACCAATACCTATCTACTCTGCAACACTGCTAATGCCAATTATAATGAAATTCTGGAATATATGATATTCTTGAGAAATTAACTATATCTCTGAAACTAATTAAATTACCTCACCAACAACAGTCAAGGAAGTCCCAACTGGAAGTACCCGTTCAATTTTCTTAACTCCAAGCAACTGAAAATATAGTTTCAATTATGTCAGTTTACAAAATAAGCATCTGAGAGCTTCAATATTTTTTATTTTTTTGCAGGGAGAGAGGCAGAGAATGAATGGCGTGTTGCCAAGTACTAACACTCCCACCTTTAGACCTTGGAGATAATCCAATGTTCCACGTGCAAGTGATCGACCCGACTCTTCAAATACCTCACTTCCAACAGGCAATACAAAACCAGTGGCACCCCGAGCTCCAACTACACGCACACGATCAGTTCCATCATCCTAACACAAAAAATTGAAGGAATTGTTATATTAAATCATTATTTCAAGTGAATTTGGTTTCCACTCATAAAACACACACGTGCACACACATACTATAATAATTTTGATCTTTTACTATCATTTTCTTTTTTCTAGCTCCGGAAGAGGAGTGTTCAGAAGCTTAAATATTGACTTTAAAAAGAGAAGATAGTGTTTTTCAACCCATCATCCAGATAACCAACAACTACACCAAAGAGAAGAACCACACACCAGATACCAAGGAACCTCTTTACTCATGGATAACATTAACGCGGAATCTTGTATCCATGAACCGTTTTCATTGTGCTTCAGAAAATGTTGTTCAGCCTAAAAAATAAATTGTAAGCAAGTAAGTATTATTTGAAAAGGGCAACAATGAGATAAGCAATGTTCTTATATGCACTTAATAAACATATATCTACAGACCGTTTCTTCAACTATTACACCTCGTAAACCACTGGACAGGCAACTAATTGGGGTTTCAGAACCAACTCTTCCAGAAATCGCAACAACCAAGGGAAGTATTTCCTCATCCAACAGTTTTGCTGAAAATCAAAGAATCCCAAACATAATCAGAAAACTTAACAGCACAGATTGCATTACTAATTACCAGGTAAGTTCAATAAGCATTATGAAAAACCCAAAACCAAAATCAATAACAGTAAAAGTTTAATTTCATGAAAAAGCACAAACCTAGCTCCCTCAACTGATTAACCCTGCTAACAGATTTAAGAATTTCACCATCCCTACGCAAGAACAAAAAATTCCGATTAATATTATTAATAATATAATAGAAAAAGAAGAAAACATTGAATTTCATGAAAATGGAAGAAAGTAACGGGATAGTGGGAATACCTGCTGCTTGCTCTACCGAGAAAGTAAAGAGCAGCAGCACTCAAACAGCAACTGATGCCACGCCAAGGAACCATCGCCATCTTCAACGAAACTAAGCTCACAGAGTCGTTGATCGTTTGAATTGAAAAAAAAAAGGTTTTGGGTTGAGGGAAAATCGAGATAGTGTTATAAGGATTTAGATTTATTGGGTGAGAAGAGATTTTGGCACAATAATAAAAATAGTCGGAATTGAGGGGAAATGAAAATAAGAGGAAAATGAAGGAATTTGATGCAAGGAGTAAAGTGAAGGAAATGAATGGTAAAAGAAAAGAAGAAAAGAGAAATAGGATAGTGGATCTCCCTGCCTGCGTGTCAGGGGTCCTCCTCACAAAATAAATCTCAATTTACAATCTCTTTTCTAAAATTTAATACATCTTTTTGTTTTTTTGGACAAAGTTCTATGTTTTTTTACTTGAGAATCTCTCATGGAAGACATTCCTCGGGTCTCTTATGCATTTAGCATCTTTTCAAAAATACTTCTATATTTTCGAGATATATCTCTAGACGCATTTCTTTTACTTAACATTGACATTATATTCGAGTTAGACTCTTCTTCTCCTCACTTCTTTATTTTCCTCTTCTCATTTCATCTCTCTCATTTTCTCTAAAATCAAAATTTTTAATAAAAAAATGATCAAAACAATTCATTAACCGTCCACTAAACTAGTGGAAAACCCGTGCTTTCGCACGGGTCCCGGTCGGTTACGCCCATTTGTTTAAAAATAAATTTAATTTATTTTAAAAATAAAAAATAAAAAATAAAAAGACTATCATAAAAAAAAAATTGAATAATAATTAGTTAATTATTAAAATAGATTGTGTGGAAAAGAATTTTTTTAAATACATATATTTAGTTAAATATTAGTAGAAAATATTTCAGAAAAATTAATTGTATTAAAAGAGAAAAATATAATGAAAAATATAAAGATAAATACATAAGTTTCAAAGATAAATATTTAAATAAAATAATTTTTTTTAAATGAAAAATTATATCAATTTTCTAAATTTGAAAAGGAAGACATTAATAATATATATTTTAATTATTCATATATTATCTTAAAAATTAGTGTATTTTTAATTTTTTTTAAATCTAAATAAATATATTAGATACATAAATAGTTAAAAAAAAACATCTCATTTTTCGAATTCATACATTATTTTAAATATATTTATTTTAATTTTCTTTAATTTAACAAAAAAATGTTATAACTCGTGTCTTCATGCATTCGCACGGGTAACGGTTAGGACGCGCAATGAGTATTAAAAGAAAAAAATATAATGAAGTAAAAATATTAATCCATAATATATTTTTTCCTGTATAAAAATATTTGAATCAACAATGTATTTTTGCCCGTAAATAAATACACAATAATATTACATTAAATTTTATGTATATTAATATAAATAAATATTTGGAACAATAATACAATTGATAAATAAATATCATTAAATATTTATAACAAAAATATGATTCATAAATTAATATTATTCAATAATTGAAAATAAACATTGAATACATAAATTTCAATAATATAATAAGATATAATTAATTTCTAAAATAATACATAGAATACATAAATAGAATAAAATATAATTAATTTCTAAAATAATACATTGAATATATAAGTTAGGTATTTTGATTAATATTAAATAGTCAAGTAAATTGAGATATATAAATAAAAAATATAATTAATTTCTAATTTACAAATAATATATTTCATTTCTTAATTTGTAATATATTTTTTTTGTAAATATTAAGTTGTTCAGTGATATAGGCTTTTATTTATATTTTATAATTTATTTTAATTAAAAAATAATGATTTTTTTTAATAAAAATATTATTTGGTGAATGTCATTGTTGCATATTAAAAAATAGACGTTCTATTTATTTATTTACCCGTAATTTATTTACCATAATTTCCGTATATATAAACAATTAAAGTTGTTCCCGTTTGTGTAAATAATATTATTTCTCATATATATGAAAAATTTAATCAATAATACATTTTATCTTGTATTTGATTTTTCTTTTATTATGACATAAGTTAGATATTTGAATTTATATATATAAATTTGAATCAATAATGTATTTTTCTCCGTAAGTAAATATTATTTTGTTCAATAAGAAACTTTTTTAGAGACTTTTATTTATAATTTATAATATAACTTAAATTGATTTCTTATAAGTCTAAACATCATAATGTTAACATTAAAATAGGATGGTACACTGTTCCAAACATCCATTCATCCACCAAAAATATATTTTTATGTAATATTATACATGCATTTAAATTATTTTAAACATATACTTGAGTTAATAACTAAATCAGTAAATTTCTATTTTCAAAATTTTTTCAGCTCTCAAAGTCAGTAATATTCAATATTTTGAGTAACTATAATTTATACTGACAAAACAAATAAGTATAGTTTTCACATTTCCTTTTTTATTTTTGATTCAAATCAAAACTAATAAGGATTATAAATTATGATGATAATAACCATAACTAAAAATAAACAGTCTCTATCCAAAAGAAGACGGTGTAGATTTGAACTTTGAAAAAAAGAAAAAAGAAATTAAATATAAATGTTATTTTTGTTATAAAATGATTTAGACAACAAAATTAATTTGTATAATAATAATATATCATATATATTTAATCATAGTTAATTATTATTACAAATATTCAAACAAAATTCTCCTTTTAATTCACATTCATCTTTTGTAGACACATGATAGCAAAGGAAAACCAAAATAGGACCAAATATCCAAAGCAACATAGGAAAACTATAATAAAAAAACTATATCAGTATTAAATTAAATGAAAGAGTATCATTCACCAAAAAAAAATGGAAAACTATCTTGACAACTAATATATACATATTTATATTTAATATTTTTAATGTATGTAATAAATTAAAATCACAACTAATATATATATACATATTTATATAATATATTTATTTTTAACTTATTAAAAATATAATCTATAATATGAAAAACCAACACCTGCTACTATCATTGCAGAAAGAATAAAACCAAAGTAAAAACCTCTATATCAATAGAATACAAAACAGAAAAACATAACTTTTGCATCCGTTGCCGCACGCCAAACTTCTGCATCCAGTGATTTGATATGCTTCCAGTGATTTGATATGTATCCTCAAGCGATTTGATATGTACCTGATTTTGTAATCTCTGGACCAGTGAAATCCCCTTCTAAGAATATGAATAAGAAATGAAAGTCGCCAACACTACCACCCCGATGAGACAAACCCGCCTGCACTGAAAGAGAAACAAAACCAACCTGATCCAAACTCAATTCCAATACAGCAAAACCACCCCAAATCACACCGACAACGCCAAAGCTACAAAACCAGACCACACCAGACGGAATAACAACAACACCTACCTCCCTTGAGCTTCACTCACCAAAACAACACCACATCAGTAAGAGAATCAAAGTTGCAGAACCACTGCTACCCGGCCAAATCTGTCACTTGCAATGCAAAAGCTTAAATATCGAAGAGACAGACCTCAAACTAAACAACAAAGATATATGATCATTTTCTAAGAATACATAATTATATGTAGTCATGTTAATTAGAATACTCCTTGTAGTATGATTCAATAATAGAATAATGTCTTCACGTGATTAAGATAGAAATAAAATATATGAATATTTATAGAGTTCAATAAGATAAAGTTAAGCACTGCATTCCCTACCGACAATATGGAGCTAAGAATTTTGATATTTGAGCTAACATGAACAATGAAAACACCTAAGATCCATTCATGAAAACTGATTTAATGAATTGCTTCAGCAGAAGAACCATAATTGCTATAGCAAGTCCAATAGCTGCCAGTATGAACAATCGGTCATCAGGTTTTTAAACCCTTGTCTCTAGTTTCAGATTTTGAACAATCAGTAAAAGGTATTATAAAAAATTGATCTAGGAAAAAACAAAGGGAATGCTTAACCTGATATGAACAAAATAAGGAATTGTGAATAAACATGTACTACAGAATTGTGAAAGCATTATATTGAATCTACTATACATCACATGTAATGTAATACTTTATTTCCATTAGTGTTTCATGAAAGATTAAATAGAGACAAATATTAAATAAAAACGTACCTCTTGGATGTCACCAACATAAATTCGATCACGATAACTTTGAATAAAGACAATTGTATTTCCCAAATCATATAGTCTAAGAACATGTCATATTCCCGCAAGTAACCTTCCCTAAACCTGATTTAGAGCAAAAGGAAGGCATTCAACTTGAATTTTGTGAACCAAACTCCATGAACATTATTGATTGCAGCTCAGATAAATATTTTAAGCAATAATCTTGGAAGTGGACTTAAAAATAAATAATTCAGAACTACATTTAGGTAAGAATTTAAAAACAATCCTTCCTAAATGACTAAATTGTGGTCATATGGTAGTTTCTAGCAGTAACCAAGAGCTATAGATTTAAAGATTGTTATAATAATTTTAATAATAACCTTTAATCACCTTCTGTATCCATAGGAATGCAACTAAAAATAATCAAAACTAAGTATCTTCTCTACCTGTTTTAAGCCATAAACATGAGATCAATTATAGTTTATAACCAAGTCCAAGTGCTCAAAAGAAGATTTTACAAATTACTTATAAGCTAATAACCTAAATCATTATCAGAGCAAGAAGACTCGAAAATTAGAAAATGTACGTTGTGAGTCTTCACAAGCAAAGAAATAGTATTCTTGTTTAATTTCCCACTTATTGCTCTTCAATGATGACCATAAGATATTAAAGGACAAGATACAAAATCTCCACAACTTGATTTTCCATGAAAATCTGCCACAAGAAAAGATATAAAAATTGCCACAATAAAAACAATAATACCAAGGAATATAAGTGTTCTGGTCCGGCCCAATTCCTCCTATTGGGCCAAGAAGACTGATCCAATAACCCTGCTCGACGCCGAGCGCGATCATGAAAAGTGGTCCTCAGCCGACCACAAATAATTCGGTCACGATGAGGCCCTGTAACGGCTAGTATTGACCGTTGCCTATCTTCATGGATCCCTCGATCCGCGCCTCACAGAACGAACCAATAATCTTTCAGCTGGTCCCTTATATAAACCCTCTCATTTGAGAGGGTCAGGTATTCAATTTTCTCTAACCCTGATACTTGTACTTGCCACTCTTGCTTGGTTACTTACTTTAGCATCGGAGTGCCTTGCAGGTACAACCCCTTTTCTCCTCAACGAACATATCCGTCCGCTCTCGAGGCCAGCCGCATCGGATCCTGATCTCCAGGTACGATCAGGTGGCGCCGTCTGTAGGAAACTGATTTCCCCGTTCTTCTTTCAAGATCCTCAAAGAACCAAAGTTTTAACAAGATCCATGGCTGCTCGGGACAACTAGGAAAATCGATCGAATGATGGTATGATTCTCACACAACGTGAGAGCAACGTCCAACCTCCTCTACATGACGAAACGGTGCAAGACCGTCCAGAAGGGAAGACGACATCACCTTCACCCGATCGCGACCAACCTTTAGAAAGTCGCCCGGAAACTCTTTTTCCTGCTACTCCTTCAAGGTCAGATTTCGCCGCATTGGCCGAAATCCTAAATCAAACAAACTTGCTGCTCCTCACTCATGGCGAAAAGATCGCCCGACTTGAAGATAATTCTCGTCGACCTCATTCTCCCGAGAGACCCCAAAGGGAGCATACTCCGTCTCCTGCAAGGAAGAAAAGGAGAGGACACACCGACGAATCAACAGGCAACAAACGCTTTCGTCAGTCTCCCCCACGACTCTTTCCTAAAAGAAAATCAAGAAGGAGCAGATCAAGATCCGCCTCTCCTCGAAGAACAAAGAAGCATGATCACAGATCTTCATCACTCATTTCCAGTGACGACGAGGACGCTCGAGGTCCCTTATCGTCTGAAATTATGGCGGCCAAGCTCCCAAGAGGCTTGGAGAAACCCCCCCCCCCCCCCCCGTTAGGCTCGTACGACGGGACCACCGACCCAGACGAGCACATCGAGAACATCGATGCATTGCTCGACTACCGGGGTGTACGAGGGGCAATTAAATGTCGACTCTTTCCCACGACGCTGAGGAAAGGGGCAATGACATGGTACAAAAGCCTTGAGGCTGAATCCATCACATCATGGAAACAGCTTGGACGCACGTTCTCCAGGCACTTTACCGCATCAAGACGACACCCTAAGACAGAGGCTTCGCTCGAAGCAATAATCCAGGGGAGGGACGAGCCTTTACGAACTTACATCGAAAGGTTCAATAAAGAGGCGGTCCAAGTGTCCACGACCGACGACATGAAAAAATACTTGCTGGAACGGGGGCTACGTCCCTCGACCGATTTCCATCGGGCGGTCGACATTGAAACCCCGGCCACCCTCGACGCGTTCCTGTTAAAAGCCCAAGCTTACATCCAATATGAAGAAAAGCAGGCGGCCAGTTCAGTAAGAGACGCCCGACGCCGTGAAGACGCCAAACCACACCGAGTTGATGAACCCTCGACATCTCGTCGGGGAGGAGACAAAAGAAAGGATGATCGCTCCCGTGAACCGCGGGAGCACCGGGGACCTATCGGTAGGTTCCACGAATACACACCTCTCCTAGCCTCCAGGGAGAAAATTTTGTCTGAGTGCGCCAATTCGGAATTCAAACAAGCAAGAGTACGTTTTCCGAGGCAACAACCTAGCAAGCCCGGCACGGATAAAACGAAATACTGCAGATTCCACAAGAGTCACGGGCACAACACGGAGGATTGCATCCACCTCAAGGACGCGATCGAAATCCTCATCAAAGACGGGCACTTGAAGCAATTCACCAAATCCAGAGACAATCCCCGACAGGACGCACAAGAGACCCAGAAAATCGAGGAAGCCGTACCCATCCCTGCAGATGCTAACATGCAGGTCGCCCTGAGCATTTATCGCCCGGAAGATTTCTTTTTACCAGATCACACCAAGAGTCCGGGGTACCTCTCCTCCCATAGTCCATGGGAAGCTTTTCCTTCGACAATGGTCATATCAGGAGGAGGCTTCAACCAAATCACGATCGGCTCCGTGAAAAGAAAATTCGACCAGTTAATCGCCAAGGGGCCCGCGCAAAACGCCACCCTGGACCCACCGAGGGAGGGTTCCGTACCCCTTGCATTCTATCGGGAGGAACTCCTAGGAGGAGCACCCAACGCTAGCATCCCTCTACTCATCCGAGCGCGCATGGCGAACTTCGATGTAAGGAGGATCTTAGTGGACCAAGGTAGTTCATGCGACATCATGTACTCCCAGCTGTTTTCAACACTTCAACTAAACGAAACACATCTAACTCCATACGTCGGATCAGACCTGCAAGGTTTTAACGGAGCAGTATCCCGACCATGGGGCTATGTCGACCTATTTGTTACCTTCGGGGCGGGCGAGACAACCAGGACAGTTAGGGTCCAGTTCCTAGTCGTAGATTGCCCGTCGCTGTACCAATGCATACTAGGGCGACCAACTTTGGCCGAATTAATCGTTGTGCCGTCCACCGTCCATTTGAAGATGAAGTACTACACTACTTCAGGTAAAGTCGCCACATTGCACGGAGACGTCGACGCTGCCCGCAGATGTTTCGAAGCAGCATCAAAAGGTCTCAGCTCGATATCATACCAACCAAGTCCCCTGACATCGAATTCGCCGGATATTCCCAGGGCTTTCCCTCAGGTAGATTCGATCGACCTAGACTGCAGATTTTCAGATAGTAGCGAGAGCGTCCAGAGGCCAACAAAGTCGTTATCCCGACCAATACCGGATGGAGACTTTGAACTGATTCCTCTGGGGGAGGACCCAGCCCGGTGTGTCAAAATCGGAGCACATATGCCCGAATTGGTGAAGCGACAGTTGGAAGCTTGCCTCAAAGGGAACGCAGATTTATTTGCCTGGAGCGCCGCAGAAATGTCAGGGCTCGACCCCGAAACAGCCTGCCACCACCTCTCTATCGACCCAACACATAAAGCGGTCGCTCAACGCAGGAGGAAGCAGTCGACCGAGAAGACCGAAGCCGCTGAATCTGCTGTTAAAGACCTCCTAGAGGCTAAATTTGTAACCGAGGCCAGGTATACGACTTGGCTCTCAAATGTTGTACTTGTGAAAAAATCTAGTGGAAAATGGAGGATGTGCGTTGATTATACCGATCTCAATCGGGCATGCCCGAAAGATGCATACCCTTTACCTAACATCGATAAGTTGGTCGACAATTCGTCCGGTTACAAGTTGTTATCCTTCATGGACGCATATTCGGGGTACAATCAAATACCCATGGTCGTGTCTGACAAAAAATACATGACCTTCATGACCGAATCGGGCAATTACTTTTACAACGTTATGCCCTTCGGTCTAAAAAACGCGGGCGCAACATATCAGCGCATGATGAATAAGGTTTTCCGAGCCGAAATCGGAGACATGCTCGAAGTATACATGGACGACATGATCGTCAAATCTCAACAAGAGACGGACCACGTGTCCCATTTACGAAAAGTGTTCGACCAGGCACGAAAGTGCAAAATGCGCTTCAACCCCGAAAAATGCACATTTGGTGTCCGAGCAGGAAAATTCCTCGGATTCTATTTGACTGAACGAGGCATCGAGGCCAACCCCGACAGGTGTCGGGCGTTCACGGAGTTCCCAACTCCCACTTCCAAAAAATCCATACAATCACTAAACGGGGTCATTACCTCCCTCGCTCGATTCGTGGCAAAATCCGCTCAACACGCTCTCCCTTTTTACAAACTCCTCCGTAAAGAGGCAACTTTCGAGTGGACAGCGGAGTGCGAGCTAGCACTATCCCACCTGAAAAAGGCACTAAGTGAACCTCCAGTCTTATCTAGACCGGAAGAGGGGAGACACTGTATCTCTATCTTGCGGTCGCAAACGAAGCAGTGAGCGCAGCACTCGTGCGCGACCTACCCGAAGGACAAAAACCTGTATATTTCACAAGCAAAGCTCTCCACGACCCAGAAATTCGATACCTTCAGATAGAAAAGGTTGTTGTGGCCCTCTTTCTCGCAGCTAGAAGGCTACGCCATTACTTTCTGGCTCACACCATCATCGTAAGGACCGATCAACCCATAAGACAGTTGCTCGGTCAACCGGACATGGCCGGCCGAATGTTAAAATGGTTGCTAGAACTATCTGAGTTCGATATCAAGTTTGAAGGAAGACAGGCTCTCAAAGCTCAAGCGCTAGCCGACTTCGTCGCTGAACTTACATTCACCGAGCAAGACCCGAAAGTTTCGTCCAGGTGGGTTATTTTCGTGGACGGTGCATCTGGCCCGGCGGGCAGCGGAGCCGGCATCATTTTGGAAAACGAAGAGGGGAACATCATTGAAGTGTCCCTGACCTTATCTTTCCCCACTTCCAACAACCAAGCAGAATATGAAGCTTTCCTAGCGGGCATACGGCTCGCAACCGATCTGGAAGCAGAAGAGATCACGATCTGCACGGATTCTCAGTTGGTCGCAAGCCAAGTCCGAGGATATTTCCAGGCTAAAAATGATAACATGGCCGAATATTTGGCCCTCGTAAAAGGCGAAATAAAACGGTTCAAGAGTGTGGAAGTCAAACACGTTCCGCGGGAAAACAATGCCCGCGCAGATATCCTGTCCAAATTGGCAAGCACTAAAAGGAAAGGAAACAACAAGTCCGTCATACAGAAATTGCTTTCCCGACCAAGTATCGGACACTCATCAACCCACGTACACATTAACGTCGTGGGCGACACGGGCTGCTGGATGACCCCAGTGTTCAACTATCTAACCAAAGGAGAGTTACCAGCCGACCCAAAAGAAGCCAGTACTATACGACGAAGGGCATGCTCATATTCTTTAATAGGTGGACGTATGTATCATCGGGGATTCTCTACACCCCTCCTCAGGTGTGTAGAGGAGGAAAACATTCCACACGTACTAAGGGAAGTCCACGAAGGAATCAATGCACAGCATCCAGGCGGACGTTCATTGGCTCGAAAAATCCTAAGGGCAGGATATTACTGGCCCACCCTCCAACACGATGCAAAGGAACATGTGAAGAGGTGCGACAAATGCCAACGACATGGAGACGTGCACGCAGCGCCTCCATCCGAGCTAAAATCATTATCGTCATCCTGGCCGTTCGCGTGGTGGGGAATGGATATTTTAGGACCATTCGTCGTTGGGTCTGGTCAGAATAAATACTTAATTGTAGGTGTCGACTATTTCACCAAGTGGATAGAAGCTGAGGCCCTAGCCAAAATCACTGCGCTCAACATACTTCGGTTTTTCAAAAGAAACATCCTCGCCCGATTCGGGGTGCCCCTCGCCATCGTGACCGACAACGGGACTCAATTCACAGATAAACACTTCAAAGAATTCGTTGCATCAATGGGGACGAAACAACATTTCGCTTCAGTCGAGCATCCTCAAACTAACGGGCAAGCAGAGGCCGCGAACAGAGTAATCCTAAGAGGTTTGAAACGAAGGTTGGACGAGCATAAGAAACACTGGGTCGAGGAACTACATAGCGTATTGTGGGCATATAGGACCACACCCCACTCAACGACCGGAGAATCCCCATTTCGATTAGCATATGGGACCGAAGCGGTAATCCCGATAGAAATGCACGTCCGATCGAGGCGCACGGAATTCCCCATGGAACAAGATACCAATGCTGAAGCTATAAGAGACGAGCTCGACATGGTCGAAGAAGTTCGATCGGAGGCCGCTCTTCGAGAAACTATTCTCAAACAAAAGATAGCCGCTCGGTATGATTCTAAGGTCATAAGGCGAACGTTCGAGGTAGGCAGCCTTGTCCTTAGAAGAAACCACAGAGATCCCCGCGAGGGAAAACTAACACCCAACAGGGAAGGCCCGTATCGCGTTCGAGCAAAAACCGAGAACGGTGCTTATTATTTAGAAAATCTACACGGAGAAGAGCTCGCTCGGCCTTGGAACGTCGAGAAACTCAAACAATACTATAGCTAAATCAGTCACCTTACTCAACCCCCAAGCGAGGAGAAAGGGAGACCGACGGAAAACTGCGTGCCTAGGTACGAGCACGACAGCCCAAATATAACAAAGTCAAGCAAGATCTCTTTTCAAGCAAAAGAGAAGCTTGCCGCACGAACGGATACTCAAACGAGTCCGACCTCGCCTAAGTACCACGACCAGGTAGAACCCCAGCTCGCGATGGGATGTTCCCGCCACGGAGCCCGGGCCATTATCTTGGCTTGGGCACCGGTCGGGAGTAAGACTCTCAAATACTGATTGGTCCCCCTAACCAACAGATCATCCATACTTCCCCGTATCCATTCAATTACCTCTAATTAATGCAAAGACGCACACCAAACACTTAGTAAAAATAACAAGTAAACTATGTCCTCCGACAGACGCATTATTACGAGCAAACAAAATATACAACCGACCGTCAAGGTCAAACACATGACATTAACAGAAAGAAATGCGACACCGAAGGGCCGACTTGTTCGGAATTACAAATAAAGGGGGCCACGCCCCCCAAAAACAGAAAATGCATTATAAGTTACAAAGGCACGCAGCCCATAAATTAATTATCCTCGCCCCCCAGGCGGCCTTCATCTTCACGAGCTTCCTCCTGGCCCAGCTGCGCTTCAGGTTGGTCAGGCTGAGCAGTCGACCCCGACTGAGAGTCTGCCACCACCAAATCTGAGGGAACTACGATTCGGCCATCCACCACCTTGTAAAGATAGTTCATGCGACCAACGTCCAAGGCTATGTCAGGGTGGAGAGCTTTCATCTGGTCCACCGCATTCTGGAAGCTAAGCTCAGTTGATGCGTTCAGATCTTCCATGTCTTGGTCGATCCGGGCAAGAAACTGAGCCCTCGTCACCAGATGCTTGGTATCCTCATCCTCGTCCTCCTTGGGGCAAAAGGCATCCTTTAGTTTCTTGTTTTGCTCAAGCACCCTCTTCTTGTCGACCTCCAGTTTGGCGATGACCGCAGCTCGTTCGGTCGACTCTTTGGTAGCAGCTTTAACCTCCTCAGTGGCCGCCGTCAGCTTAGCCTCAGAAGCAGCCAGCTGCTCCTTAAGCTTGTTGTTCTCCCGCTCCAGAACAGGAGCCCCTTCGGCCGTCAGCCAGGCCATTGTACGGACCCGCATGACTACGCTCGCGTCCTGAGCCAGAGAAAGCCGCCGAGCAGGACGGTCCATCCCCTCCAAAAACAGAGAGTTCGCACGATCCACCTCCATGCTGGTCCCTTCAAAGAAATTGCGAACCACAAAACATGGGGGTATCCCGTGCTTTGGCTTTGGAGGAGCGTTGGCCGTTAAATCCACAATGGCCGCCAATTTGTGTTTCTTCATTAAAGAGCCAGTCGATGCGCCCGACGATCCCTGGACCAAAGGGGCTGACCCCGAACCACTCGCCTCGGTCAGCTTGGTCTGCACGACCCTTGATCGTTTCCTTTGTTGCTGAACCAAACGCTCGTGCATTTTATCCAAAGGATTCATCAAGGAACCTGAAAAAAAAGTAAGATCAAATTAGTCACAAGCAACAGAATTAAATCAAGAATTTAACGAGCGCAGATAAACGGATACCAAAGAAGTCGGACACTTCATGCCCGTTACGACAGGCCAGCAACTCAGTAACGTTAATCAAGGGACGCTCCAAAGCTTCCCCCCCATCTTGATCGACCATAACCTTCCCATCTCCGTCCAATAGAGGGGTCGGAGTAAAGGAGGCTATTAATTTTCTGAAGGCCTCGAAACTGGTCGCATCGTCATCACTCAATGTGTCCCCCACTTGAACGAACTCCCCCACAGGTTTTTCATAGTGAGCATGACTCCAAGAAAAGGGGAACAGCCACAGTCTCCTCGGAATCACCTGACCTTGGTCGTCGAGCTTAGGCTCGTCATTCTCGTCAGTATCTATTCCAAGAAAGCTCATAGCTCTCACGGCCGCCGCGCTCGCAGGCTTTATCAGGAAGTAGTCAGTTTTGAAAGCCCGGATGGATTCTGAATGGGCCTTAAAGATTTTGGTCCGCTGCTTGAAAGACACGAACCCCTTTCGGCCAGTTCCTCGCCCAACCTGGCGCTGTAGGGAGAAGAGGCGGAAGAAAAGGGGAAGAGTAGCACCAATGCCCAGATAGGCGCACGTCATCTCGAACGCCCTCAGAAACGCATATGAGTTGGGGTGTAACTGGGAAGGAGCTACACAGAGATGCCCGAGCACGGCGTTCACAAAATCGCTGAAAGGCAACGTCACCCCCAGGACTGAAGTTGCATATTCGTACATGGAGAACGCCCGACCACGAAAATCTGAGAAGATACGGTCGTCGTCTCCCGGGCAGGTTACAACCCAATCAGCTGGATCCCCAACAACTGGCAGCGGCTCCGATCGAGGCCTCGAGAATGAGGACACCTTGTCCAGCAAATCTTCCATCACCCATTCTTCGGGCGAGACCCTCGTCTGGTCAGGGCACTGAGGCGAATCCGTCGATGGTCCTGTAGTACTTGTATCTGAACTTTCCGAGGAGCTCCCGGAGTCTGAAGGTATGGACGTAGACGACCCTGAATTTCCCGAGGACGTCTCCTCAGAAGGCACGTCCAGCGGATTCACGAGCGAGTTTTCACCTGAAAAGCAGAGGAAAGGCGTCAGTGAATTCGATTAAGAACATCAAATCCACCCTTCCACCGCTCGACAAGTGAAAGGGCGCGCATCAGCTCTGAAACTATGCCCCGAGCTGTAGCCCTGGCTGACCATCGCTCAGAGCAACGGTCGACGCCCAATATCATATATGACAAGGATCTAACCTAATATCCACCAAACCCAAGTCTAAGTCGATCAATATCTACGTCGACCCTAAGGTTAGGGTTCGCAACCGACCGGTGATGGTGGCAGAAGTTTTGAGGTTTACTAATTCCAAAACTAAAACCTACCGGTAGAATCGTCCTAAACCGCATGCATTTCTACAAAATCTAAACTATAAACACCTGAAGAGAAGAAAAATAACCGTACCTTGAGCTTGAGAAGACATTCTTGAAGAAAATAGGCTTCTGAAAGTGGTGGTCGGTAAGAAACGGCGGTGGTCGACGGCTGAGACAGCGGCAGTTGAGCGAGCAGAACCTTGAGGAAGAAGATGAAACGAAAAAGTCAAAATGGGCCCTGAGAATCCTATTTATAGGAAGGGAAACACGTGCACACGCGCGTGACCCCTACACGCTAGCCCCTAGACTAGCCGTCAAATCATTAATAGGCGCGAATTTCCAGATATTCCAGCTTTTCGTTTCACATTCTTCTGCCGAGCATCGCATCGTCTGCCCGTTCTCAAAAGATCGACAGCGTAGATCCCTGACCTTGACACTACACTTCGTCGAGCACAATATCACTCCTAAGTCACTGCTCTACAGCACGAGTAATGACTTGGGGGGCTCCTGTTCTGGTCCGGCCCAATTCCTCCTATTGGGCCAAGAAGACTGATCCAATAACCCTGCTCGACGCCGAGCGCGATCATGAAAAGTGGTCCTCAGCCGACCACAAATAATCCGGTCACGATGAGGCCCTGTAACGGCTAGTATTGACCGTTGCCTATCTTCACGGATCCCTCGATCCGCGCCTCACAGAACGAACCAATAATCTTCCAGCTGGTCCCTTATATAAACCCTCTCATTTGAGAGGGTCAGGTATTCAATTTTCTCTAACCCTGATACTTGTACTTGCCACTCTTGCTCGGTTACTTACTTTAGCATCGGAGTGCCTTGCAGGAACAACCCCTTTTCTCCTCAACGACCATATCCGTCCGCTCTCGAGGCCAGCCGCATCGGATCCTGATCTCCAGGTACGATCAATAAGCATAACAAAATCTCACTCAAAAAAGCTTGGGTCGTGTTGGTCAACATATGTTACCAACTCTGCTATTGATCTCAGTTCCTCAATAACAAAATCCTTCACAAATAATACAATAGTGAAGTTAAAGAAACACAGAAAAAAGTCAAAAAGTTCTAATCATGGCTAGAGTTTTTATCACCTTATTAACCTCATTAAGTATATGAAGTTTTGTTAACTGGTCAGGTAAGTACCTAAACAACACGACCCAAGCATTATATCGAACATTTCGTATGCTTTACGGTACGGTTACTGAACAGGAAAAAGGCAAAAGCAATTTTAGGATCATATAGTGCATTCACATCCAAACTTTTCACCTGCAAGTAGACAAATCTAAAAATTAATCAGCAACACATCATAAAGACATGGGCTTTTCTACTTAAGCCTGATTACAAATTGGAAACTGAAATGAAAACTAAATTAAAACAAAAATGAAATCAGTACAAAATCTCAAAACTATTTAAGAGAAAAACCATTTTGCAATTCGTGTAGAAGTTATCTTAGATATTAGGTATAAACTTTCTTCATCTATTAAGTTTTTCAACTGCAAAAATATGCATGATGTCTCAACTTCTTCACATGAGACAGAGAAAATTATGAAGAAAAGGAAGAAGATGGAGAACTAAGAAATAGATAGATTAATTAATTTACAAAACATAAATCAAATTAATTTACATAATTTATATAATTTACATAAATTAAATTTATATAATTTATAAATTAATTTATATAAATCAAATTAATTAATTTACAAAAAATTGGACAGAAAATCTTTATTCTTACATAAAAATCATCCTAATAATCATCATAATTAATTTACATAAAAATCATCGTAATCAATTTACATAAATATCCTTCATCATCTTCTGCATCTTTTTGCATTAGTAAAACAAAGTTGGGATTTCTCCTATGCACAAACACAATCAAAGTTTGAAGTTAAAATTCATAATAACAACAACAAAACTTCAATAATTTCTCCACAATAAAAACTCCTTAAAAGCAGTAAATGGTGAAGGAAAAATACCTTTTAGAAATAGATGACTACTATTTCCATAAGAAATAAATTAATTTCATTAATATAGGCATAAGAAATGCCCAAAACAAACAATACAACAACACCCATAAGAATTCAATACAACATCAAAAATCAAAGATATCTCCAAAACCCCTTACCCGTTGCAGTAGAAAAAACCAGTAAAGTCAGATAACCAGTAAAGTCCTTACCCACAAAACCCCTTACCCACTGCAGTTGAAAAAACCAGTA
Organism: Lathyrus aphaca; assembly: GCA_963966055.1. Lineage (NCBI taxonomy): Eukaryota > Viridiplantae > Streptophyta > Magnoliopsida > Fabales > Fabaceae > Lathyrus > Lathyrus aphaca. The sequence goes on along the minus strand of OZ014520.1, from coordinate 103,147,695 downwards.
AAGTCATATCACTCCAAAACACTAACAAACATTGCAACAACATCACTCCAAAATCAAAGATACCACTAACCTAGCACCCCTGTGGGATCAATCACGAAGCCAAAATCAAGAGTATTTTGTTGTTTTTCAAAACGAGATCTGAAAGAAATATGAACCAATCTCTTTTTTCGTCGTCGTTGTATCTGTAGTCTAGATCTGAAGAAAATGAATCAAAACAATATATTAAAAATTCATTGC